>JABYQS010000881.1:0-11717 GCA_022592435.1 Cerioporus squamosus | reverse complement strand
CAACGCAAGTCTCGCAAGTCACCTGGGTCCTGAACGTTGAACTAGGAACAGTGCCTGGCTCTGGAGCGTCTGCATCCGCGACTCTTTCCAGCTCAACTTCCCAGGGTACATTGAAGTTGACTTTACTTGCTGAAGACACTTTTGACTGGCTGCTCTCAGGATCGCTGAAGTGGCACCGAACATCCGACGTTACCGCGGTCCTGAGAAATACTTACTCAAACCTTGCCTAACGCTATCGCCCGTGAACCTGTGCACTCCCCGCTTCGAGAAGTGCGTGGTGGTTCGGAAGTCCAGGATCTAGGCTATGCGTCATCTGATAAAGATGGACCAGGTACTTCTGAGATGGAAGGCACAGGAAGGGTGGAGATGGATTCCTCGGGCTCTGGACTATGCGGTGCGGTGCATGCAAAGTGGTCCCGCCGTCGCCTCGGGTAGGAACGCTCTTGACCTCGGACGATGGCGATGAAGTGCGATACGGAGCTGAAGGGGCTTTGGCAAGAAGGTACCACAGCGGCGGTCGACGAGCAACAGGCAGCACACCTTTCTTTGGCGGCACGGATCGCCTTGGCTGGGCCCGAGTATGTGGTAGGCTGGAGGAGGCATCTGAAGAGTATGGAGTGCGTGTAGGGTGCTCTAAGCTGTATTTATCTTGCTGCGATAGGATGCTGGCTATAGTTCAGGAGGGGATAAGGACACCCACAACGGCGACATGTGCTTGATATCAGACTTTGCAGTGACTAATAAGCGCCGGGCGTTGGCATCGACGGCTTCGCAGACAAATAGTGAAGCTCTTGCTCGCACGCTGACCACCCACCGCTCACTCGACTCTGTCTCTGTCTTGAATCTCGCGCATACAGTTACCCCAGCACTAATCGCTTGACATCGTTCTCCACGACCTCGACGGCGGTTACTACGACGGCCGCGAGGCAAGTCAAGATCACTTCGCCTTCGGATCCTTTCCAACTCGTGGCCTGCACGCCTCAAGCCCACGCAACCTCCTCCCCTGCGCCTAACTAATTTCTCCTTCTGGACCTTTTCCACCTCCCTCTCCTCCTCCGGCTTTCCTCGTCCCTTCACAGTTCTCCCCCGTCGCCGCTCTTGCGCCGCTGAAATCATCCAACCCCGACCTCTGTATGCTCAGCGTCCTCCGCTCTGCTCCGCCACATCAGTCCCCCGTAGAGCCGCACAGAGTCAAGTTCACAAACCCCCTCGGCTTAGGCGGCACACGCAAGGACCCTGCACAGAAGAGTGCGCCCACCGCAGACGACAGGGCGCAACACTCATTCACACGACGGAGCGTCGATATAGTAACTGGCTACAGCGCCAAACGGAGACAACGTAGGGTCCGAGTTTCGCTTACTCGTCCTTTCTCTGACAACCGTCCTTAAGCCCACCCTGAACGTCCGCACAACGCCACACCATCGTCAACTATGCCTGGCAGGAACATCGTCGCCGGTCAAGCCATGTCGGGACGGAGGTCACGACTGGAGGAGGGTCCGTGGACGATCAGCGCAGCGGAGACGCCGCACGATCCCAGCTCGTACAGTCTCTACATTAAGAGTGAGTGTCTTGTTGTTGCATACGTTATCTCGTTGGTGTTGCCTTGTTCGATCCTCCACGTCCCGGGAGCCGCCATCAGCCCTGGGACGTGCTTCCCTGCAGCGGAGCTGTCCTTTAACCTGCGGGTCACGGGTGTCTGCGACAGTTCGTGCTTCTTCAGTACGCTCTGCGTTGTAGCAAACTGCTGCCAGAGTTGCGTGGTCGCATGTCCTCTCGGCGGGTTCATGCTCGACTCTTGCGATGGGATGGCTACTCGGGTGCCCTCTTAAGTCTCGGACTAGGTGTACGGGGCATGAACACTGCAGTCTTTGTGCTCGGTGTTCTTGTTCCTGCTCTCCATACTCCGATCGAGTGACGGGCAATTGTCTGTTTGCCTTACGCATAGCGTCGGACTTCTCCGTAACGCTCTCTCTACTGTATGTTCCGGGAGGCTCCCCTGTTTCACGCGAATCTAGCCCACATTCGTGCCCTCCACCCCCGCCTCCTTAGCGTCACCCTAATCATGTCAACTCCTGGCTGAAAACCTTGACTGACACCATGTCATAGCCCCCACACATAATCTCACACTCACTCGCACCGCGCAAGAGATTGTCGAGCTGCATGCTAAGCTCCGCGACCACTTCCCTGGCATGAAACTGCCCACACCCCCGATAGATGCTTCTTCCATACCCGCGCCGCCGAAACGCAAGTCGGCGTTTCTCAACACGCTCTCGCGTCTTGCATCCCCTGCTAGTAACAAGATCGCGGGTTCGCGCCAAGTGTCCGGCAAGCAGCAGCCTTCCAGCAGCCTGTCGAGCAGCGCCACGTCTAGTGCGCTCTCGTCCAATGCCCCGTCCAATGCCCAGACACCAATCGCGACTCCCACGAACGAAATTGGCGACCCCTTCGCCGAGATCGGAGAGAACGGTGAAGACATCTCTGCCCTTGCGGCGTCCAACAACAAGATCATTACCGGTCTCGCTGCCTACCTGACTTCGCTGGCGAACGAAAGCACTTTGCGTCAGTCCCGGGCGTGGAAACGGTTTGTCAGGGTTCGCACAGACGACCTGCAGAGCGTCCGTGTGGAGCGCGCCATCAAGCGTGTACGGTCAGATCTAGCAGCCCACGTCAGCCCCGGCAGCTCCACGGAAATCAACCGCTCTATTAGCCAGGTGGTCGCGGACAGCGAGAGTGCGGCGTCGGTGGATGGTGAGGTCTCGGACGTGACCGATGACATCAAGGAGGATGCAGAGGGAGAACGGGATGCGGAGGAGGGCACAGCCGAGGGTCCTGAGGATCGTGCACCCACGCCGATGTCTCCTAAGCCTTCCGCGATTTCCGTGGAGGTGCCCAAGTCGGCGAACGGAATAAACGGAGACGCAGAAGATGAGGAGAAACCTCCACGCACGCCGGTCCAGGATGCGACTCGCGGCCAACGCTCCCAGTCCGCTGGGCCTGCCACGCGAAGCTCGCGCCTGTACTCATCCACTCCTTCGACTACCTCCCAAACCACCGGCGATGACTCGTCTATCTCGACCACCGAGCGACGGTCTGCTCGCAAGAAACGCTCGAAGTCCAAAGCGCCAGACAGCGAGAAGAAATCGCAGCGGAAGGTTGTCATTGACGACTTCGAGATGATGCGCGTGCTCGGCAAGGGCTGCGCGGGTAAGGTCTTGCTCGTGCGACACAAGCCCACACAAGACGTGTATGCGCTCAAGGCCATCACGAAGCGGCACGTACTCGCGCACCAGGAACTCCAGCATACTCTTACGGAACAGGCGGTCCTCAAGCGCATGGCGGCGGAGAACACCGATCCGTTCGTAGTGAAGTTGTGGTGGAGTTTCCACGATAGGGAGAATCTGTTCTTGGTTATGGTGCGTTCTCCGGCTATTCATCACTTCATGGCAGGGATCGACGTGGTTCCGGTGCTTTACAGGACTTCCACCCTGGAGGTGATCTCGCCACTCAATTGGCACGTTGGGGCCGACTTGGTCGCGATCGAGCCCGGTTCTACGCCGCGGAGATTGTCGAAGGTGTCGAAGGCCTGCACGCGGCAGGGGTGATCTACCGTGACCTGAAGCCCGAGAACATCCTTATCGGTGCCGACGGTCACATCGTCCTCACCGACTTCGGTCTCTCCAAGGAGTTCCCACGTCGCACCTCTGCGATCACTGCGCCCCCAACTCCATCGGGGTCGAGGGGCGAGTTCTTGGATGGCGGCTCGCCCGTCCCGGCGTCACCTCCATGGATGAAGGCCGACGCTGACAAATGGACACCGGGATCTAATGACACAACGAGCACCTTCTGTGGAACGGCGGAGTACCTTGCACCCGAGGTCATCCAAGGGCTGCCATACAGCTACGAGGTTGACTGGTGGAGCTTTGGTACGATGCTGTACGAGATGCTCACCGGTATCGTGAGTATCGCGGGTTGCATCGTGATGGTTCGGCGATCTGAGCTCACCGCTGTCGCAGACACCATTCTGGGCAGAAAACCATTCGGACATGTACTACAGGGTGCTCCAGGATGAGCTGCAATTCCCTGAGGACAGGACGATGGACCAGGATACGAAGAGTTTGATCCGCGGGGTACGTTCTTGTGCACATGCGCTCGAGACGAGTTGTGAACTGACTTGCTCGGGTCTTGCAGTTGCTCCAGCGCAACCCTGCGCTCAGGATGAAGGAGCCCCGGGTTAAGAAGCACCCTTATTTCTCGATGATGTGCGCGATCTCACTTTCTGGTTCATTTTGATGCGGTCTCATAAAACGTACTCTTTTGCAGAGATTGGTCTCATGTGTATTATAAACGCTACATACGTAAGTCCATATCCGACTAGTGGCATGCTCTGAACTCACCGCCATACTCGCAGCCCCCTATATTCCTCCCATCGACCCATCGAATGCCTCCGATACCCAGAACTTTGACGATACCTTCCTGGGCATGGAGCCCGTAATCAACGACGAGAACGAGGAGAACGCAGACACGGACCAGGAACGCACCGATGGCGAAGACTCCGTCACCACGCCATCGCAATCCCGCAGTCCGTCTGTGCACCCCGTCGAAGACGACAGCGTCGATGTCTTCGATGGGTACTCGTTCAAGGGTCGGCATTCGGTCATTCTGGACGATGAAGACGAGGATGGGGATGGTGAAGATGAGGAGGATGAAGAGGAAGAGGAGTCGGTCAGCGGTCCCAGCCTGGACGATCTCCTACCAGACGAGCTTGCGACTGGTCCCGCCAAGGCAGACGTCGAGGAGGTTTCCGTGCCAGAGGACGTTGGCGAGCCCAAGACTCCTGAAGCTCGTCCCGCCGCTTTGCCAGTGGAGACAGAAGCACCAGCAACCGCAGTGCCGAAACCCGAGACGGCCACGCCACGGACAAGTCAAGACCGTCCTGCTCATACGGTATCCGCTGCAGAAGCCGCAGCCGTCGCCGCCGCTACCCGCACTGCCGAAGATGCAAACGTCAAGACCGCTCCGAAGGCCCGCCCGACGAAGTTGGTCCGCAACCGCAGGGAGAAGTCTGGTATCCCAGCGTTGGACAAGCACCTCCCCGACCGTGCCACCGACGACGAGGGCGCGACGGAGCGCGAGGAGGACGAGGACGATTGGGACTTCGTCGAGGCTGGCGGTATGCTCGTGGAGGAGCGCAACGGTGCAAAGGGCACCAGTCTCTTCGCCCGCGGTGTCGTCGACCGGTACAAGTTGGCCGTCTTCCGCAAGAACACTCCGCGGAGGTCGACGCCGCGCTCGTTCTCCGCCATGTCGATCGAGTCGGACCTCAATGGCTCGGAAGCTGGCTCGCCCACGCCTTCCGACAAGCACCGTCGCGGTCGTACGCCCGGGCTGACGTTCCGCAAGCACCCCAAGCAGTTCCTGCGCCAGAAGAGCCCTCCGCCATCAACTCGGTCTGGGAAGTCGTTAGTGCACTCGGCGTCGGCCACCCTCTCGGCTGCGTCGACTGTGTCGAGCGCCGGGCTGCTCACGCCCTCTGTCTCGCAAAGCGGGGTGTCGCACTCGTTGAAGTCCAAGGAGTCAGCGATCTCTATGGGCACGACACCGAGCGACTCGTCGGACCAATCGCTCAACGAGGACCTGGGAGGACACACGATCAAGGGAAGCCCAGCGCTGCCTGCGAACGGGGACGAGGAGAAGCAGCAAAAGAACAAGGTGCTGAAGAAGTACAAGGAGGGCGCGGAGAAGGTGCTGTCCATCTTCCAGTCGCCGCGGTAGTCCCAGGTCCGGTCCCTGTTTGCGCTCGTGGCTTGGCTTGAGGCTTGGGTACTTGGTTGGTTAGGTTTCAGGATGAAGGCGGAACGGTTGCTCGGGGCCCTGGCTGGTTGCATCTCGCATTATTTCTCGTGAATTCAACTCTCGATCGACATGCTCTACTCCCGCAGACGCTTCGCGTTGTTATATCCATATGCGCCTCATCTATAGCAATTATTCGTCGCCGCTCCGTACATACACACTCACACACTCACTTGTTTGGACCGTTCGTGTTCGTGGTTCTTTCTCGTTGCACTGGCTTGTCTTGTTTTCGTTGGCAGTCCAACTGCCCTTGCCGTTGCCCTTCTGGTATCTACGTACTCGTCACGCTCTTTCATCGTTATCCCCCTTCCGCTCATGTAGTAAGTAGTCAAACCGCAAATCGTCATCCCTTCCTTAGACCGTTCCTTTAATACAGCCTTGCTCGTCGGATTAAAGGGTGTCTCTGAGCGCACGTAGGGAAGAGCATGAAGAGGAGGATATCGTGATTTTGATCCAAGATACATCGAAGCAGTATATCATGATAATAATACACGCCCTGTCGCCAAGAAATCGCCCCAGAAGAAAAGCAAAAGAGTCCGGATATCTGTCTCCAACCGTAACGTCGTATGTACAAGACTCATTAGTCGAGCTGCTTCAGGCTCCCCCGGATATCCGCGATGCGCTGCTCGATGAGGTCGAGCTGAGCGACGATCGCCCCGACCTCCTCCCTCAGGTCGCCGCCACCAGCAGCTCGGGGCGGCATCGGCGGGAGAGCACCGGTGGTGCCGGTGCTGCCACCCCCGCCCAAAACGCCCCTCGTCGCGAGCATTTCCTCCCAGAGGCCGGTGACGATGCCCTGGACCCACTTCTCGCGCTCCGCCATCTTCTGCATCTCCTTCCTGCGCCCGACCTCCTCGCGGTTGCCCATGATGGCGAGCGTCCAGACGTTCGAGATGACGAGGAAGGTGATCACAAAGTAGAGGATCGTCGTCGACGAGGACTGGTCCCACGCGTCGCGGATGAGCTCGAGCGCGCCCTCGGTCGACTGCGTCGCGACCTTGAACGCGCCCTCGAAGGTGTCGTACGCCCACTGCAGCCCGCGCCGGTTCCGCTCGCGCTCGCGCTCCTTGCGCGCCTCGTCCTCGCTCTGCGCGCGCGCGGGCGTCGGGGGCGCGTCCGGGGGCGCCGCGGCGGCAGCCTCGGCCTCTTCGACCGCGGCGACGTCCACGCCCTCGGGGACGAACTCGGGGCGATTCGCGTGGATGTAGTCGCGCATCGCCTTCTCGAGGTCGACGTGGTACGTCTTCTGCCCGTCGAGACACGATTTCTCGATGATACCTGGCGGCGGGGGCGTTCGACATTCGGTCAGGTTGAAGGATGGGAGATGTGTAGACTAGGCTCACCTTTGATGAAGCTGCGCCCTGTCCACTCTACCTGGGTCGTCACCAGCAACCTTGCTCGACACGCTGCTCGCCCAGGTTATGCACGTCCGCGTCTTGACAGAGAACACGCTTCCACTAGGGACCTCTGGCGTCCGCGTCGTGGTGAGCATGCTCACGTAGTTGTCAAAGTCAAGCGTAATCGTCTCGTCGCGGAGCTCACACCGGGTCTGCTTCGGGCCAATGCTCCCGTTGAGAGGCTTGATGTACGTCATGTTGCGCGCGAGCAGTCGGGGGTTCTCCGTCGGGGTCCAGTCCGAGATCTGGATGTCTGCACGGCACGGTTGTGATCAGTACACACTGCGCACAGCGGGATGAGACGAAACGGATGACGCACCGATGAGCTTCTGGTTCTCCCGCATGAAGTCCTTCATGAACCCGCTCGTGAACATCAGGTTGTATATCTTCTCCGGCGTCCCAGGGAATACGGCCTCCATGGCCACCTCAGGGTAGTGCTGGCCATTTTTCCCGCAGTCGCACTGGGTAACCTTGCTTATGGCCTGGCTTTTCTTCGGCGCGGCACCGTTCGGACCCCCCTCCGCGACGCTGTCGTCATCGAGCGAGCCGCGCGGGCTCAGGATCTGCGAGCCCATGATCGACTCGTCGGGACGCGCGAGCCGCCAGACGTTGAAGAGGACGTCGAAGGTGGTGTCGCGCGAGAGGAAGGAGGTAAAGGTGTACTTGGCTGTACGTGTCGAGAGCTGGATCGCGTTCGGGATAACGAACGCCGTCATCCGCTTCTCAAGCGAGACCACTTCGTACATCGGGATCGAGAGCTGTAGCGGTGGCGACAGATCATGACGTGGGCAGCAATGGCACAGAAAGGACATGCGTTAGCAGTGTGGCCATACAGCGCGAGCGAGCACACAAGCGGGGACTTACGTCGGTGATCCAGCCAAAGATGTTCGCGTGAAAGCACACGTGGTTCTCGGAGATGTACAGGCGGCCTTGGATGAGGATCTCGCGCTGTAAGGCGCACCCGTAGTCTGGGAAGCGTGAGTCTGGTGATGCGACACGAGAGAGGAAGGCGGGCATCCTCACCTTCGATGAGGTAGTCGCCCTCAGGGACGCTCGGGAACAGCTCGTGGAAGTCCTGGTTGCGCTTGTTGCTCGCGACAGCGAATCCGGTAACGGGGATGTCCTCAGGGTCAAGGTCGAGGTCATCGCTCTCATCCGAGCTATTGAGGTCCGAGTCGTCCTGCCCCGAGTGGAACGAGTCGCGGTCAGAGTAGTCGCTGCTGGCGGGGTAGTTGATGGAAGCGCCGCGAGAGCGCGGCCCGTCGACGGAGCTGCGTCCGCGTGCAGAGGCGGCAGTGGTCTCTGCAGGGGCGGGGGAGATGGGAGGCATGGTCAAGCCTGGGTTTGCCATGGCGAGCCCGGAGGCTGCGAGGGCAGACGCAAGACCGCCTCCAGCACCGGTAGCCTTGCGCGAGGGAGTCTTGCCGGAACCTGACGATAGGGTGGAGCTCAACGTGGGCGAGCGTACAGGAGTGCTGGGATTAGAGCCGCGCCGCCAAGGTCGCCGTTTCTTGCTTGCTATGCTGCCCACGGACCTGATCGAAACGGCATCCGAGTTGTCTGGGACCTGCAAGGTTGCGCTGAAAGCGGGGGTCGTCGAGCTCGCGATAGAGGGGAACTCTGGGGAGACGGAGCCCATGCCGTGGGCGACTCCACGAGGGCGGCCTCCTCGGAGTTAGCTGGGGGCGAGGGCGGATGTGGGGCGGATGTCGAGCGGTCATGACGCGAGGACGCCTGCGAGCTCTGGGGGGTGTCGCGGGAGGGCAGCATGATACTCAGCTTGCTTCGGAGCGACTTGTTAGAGGACGCATGACGCAGCTCCTTCGGGGCCTGAAGGTGGGTGCCTTCTGCGACAGTCGCCGAGCGCGGGTGGTTGCCGCGCACGCTGCCCTGCTTGACCCCTGCTGCGACTTGCCGCTGCCGTTGCTGAGGAGATTCTCCGAGGAGCGCGAGTGGGAGAGAGAGGGAGAAGGAGCGGGGGGCATGTTAACGAATGTGGTGCTTGCTGGCGTGGGGGTGGGCATCCGTCGTCCGACATGCGGCTGAAGTAGGCGTTTGCGATGCTGCAGGCGTAGGCGAGACGGCGGGAAGCGATTTGACGCGCCTGCGCGCGTCCTCGAAGCTCTCCTCGGATGCGAGCTCGCGGGGAGGCGGCTGTGCGGGAGAGGGATGGAGGGGAAAGCTGTTGCTGCTCACGCTCGGCGGGGGAATGACGGTGACGTTGGGGCCAGAGTCTGAGTCTGAGTCGGGCGCAAACCGCGGAGGCGGAGGGTGCAAATTGGATGCACCGTGTCCGTTCGCATGTTTATCAATGCTATTTTTCTGGGAGCTCGTAGAGCTGATGCTGGGAAGGGTGGCGACTGGACGAGGGCGACTGGGGCGACGACTGCGAGCTCGAGTTGCGCGAGTGACTGCCCGACGGCTTCACGAGCTTCGACAGAAAGCTGGGGGCCATCTCGCACCGTGCACTGTCCTTTTTCTCTACTGAATACGATTGTGTCCTGCCAATCCTCCGACTTCCAAGTCTCCTGGGTGACCGAGGAACCGGATATATGTGCGCGCTTGCGGCTTGGCCGGAACTGGCTGCGTCCGAGCGGTGCGTTGCCGATGTGACGACAATGGAGATCGATCTTGGGCGATTCTGAGAGCAAGACGCGGGTATCTGTGCAAGCCGTGCACGAAGAGGGAGAGGCGGCCAAGAGTGCTGGGGGTGCTGGGGTGGCCGTGGAGAGAGGCAAGTTATGTGTCGCGGTCTCGAGCTTGGTATCAGGATGCATCATCGGAGTCCTGACCTTGCCGGCGTCCTCCAACCGTGGCCCCGCAGTACCGCGCGGCCAATCGCGAGCTCTCACTCGCACGACGCTCGGGATCCCGTTACGCTCGCGCCCTCCTGCGCGCGTGCATGGACGTATGATCCCGCGCAGGAAGGGGCGTTTTGAACGCCGCAATTCACGAAGATCAAGCGGCATGTATCAGCTGTGGGCGCGGAGCCGAACACTGCGACCGTGGATGCTGACGTCCATTCGACTCCTTCAGACAACTCGCGGGCGTACGCTACGAGCTACACTACGAGGTAAGCCTGACAAGTATCCTGTTCGCTTTCTAGTACGACGGCGATCCCGAGCCCGAGTGAACGAGCACTGCTCGTGGTGAATGACATTGATCGCAGCGCACCAACACAGTTGACGGGTCGGCCTTCGGGATGCGTTCGAGTAGCCGGAAGGACAGTCACAACGCACAGCACGGACTGTGTGAGGTGGTTTCCAATGCTTGACACGGAATTGTCCTCTCGTCTCGCGCCAGACTCGAGCTCGTTGCGCAAGCTGAAAATGCAAGACGAGCTCGGACATTTGTCTTGGGAGAGAGATCGCGAGCGCCGCTTAACTTGTTCCAGACTTCAGAGAACCCAGGGTGTCAAGAAAGCGCACATCGACTGCAAGCTACCTACTCACCGCTGCGGTTCAAGCTTTCAAGTTCAGTCGTGCTTCGACGCGTGACGTCACGCGATATCCTCCCATTTCTACCTCGATTGACATTCCCCCGAGGCCCCTACTCATGCGCTCTTGTCTTGTCTTGTCACGAGGACACAGTCTCGAAGTCCTCGAGAGCAAGCCCACCGCGCTGTGAGGTGCAAGATCGGATCATACGAAGTGCCTGTCTTCGTAGAGGTCGAGCGAACATGTGGTGCAAAAAGCCATGGCAATCACGACGTACCAGTTACATAGGAGTCACGCACTCGGTAACTCGGATGATCGTCGTCGCCACGTCGAGCACAGGTCGGAGGACTATGAGTAGGGGACACGTCCGCGCGCCCTGGCGCGAATCGATTACATGAGGTCCTGGAGGCTGGTACAACAGAGGCCTGTACAAACGAGAGTGGAGATGCTACACACCCAGTAAGTATGGGTGCCGGCATTACACAGTACATACTTTTAGCAAAGCGAGGCGAGAACATAAGGTGCGAAGGAGCAATGAGCGACGAGAGAAAGTGTCAGTGTACCGAGTGCGAGTGTCAGGTCAACAGTGAGAACGAGGGACGAGGACGAGGGACGAGGAAGGGAGCGCAGGACCGTGGGTGTATATGCAGGGACCGTGGACCAGGGACAAGGAGAGGGGCCGGAATTGAGGCTCAGTGAACCTCAGTCGGCGATCTTGATGGGTAACGGCTGCCCGTCGTACAGCTCGCGCTCCTCGATCCACTCGAGCAGGTCTTCGCGCGTGAGCTCGGCATGCATACGCGCCAGGTCGGGGTCCGTGCCTTTCGGCGCATGCGCTACGAGCGAATCGGAGCCCTCGAGTGCCCACTGGATCGGGACCGGGGCGTTGAGGAACTCCACCGTGGCTGCGACATACGAGGAACGGAACGGCCATGAAGTCAGTCTACGCTTCAACGAAAGAAATCACACACCGGGCAGCCACACCGCGGCGACGACGCACGCCCAGTACACCTCCTCGCACGCGACGGCCTGG
>JABYQS010000880.1:0-11730 GCA_022592435.1 Cerioporus squamosus | reverse complement strand
TCTTCGCTGCTTTCCCCTGACCGACCTGCGCTCATAGGCCTAACATCCCTCTCTCTGCGTTCACCCAATCGCCAACAGTCCCTCTCGACACGCACACGCGCTACGTCCCCCACCCACAGCGCGGCACTCCTTACCACCGCTACGTCTTACTGGTGCTACCGCAGTCGTCACCAACGGAGCCTATCGACATTCCGGTATTCGAGGAGTCGGACCGGCTCGGGTTTAACTTCCGCGCCTTTGCAGAGCAGTACGGTTTCGACGGAGCTCGGGGAGGCGGTGCGCATATGTGGCGCGAAGTGTGGGATGAGACCGTGTCGCACATCTACAAGTTCACGCTCAAGAAGGACGAGCCGCGGTTCGGGAAGATGCCCAAGCCAGACCCGTACGCATCTCAAGCACAAGAAAAAGTATCTCTAGATGGGTCGGATACTGCACACCTCATACTACTTGTAACTCAGTTACTCCTCTAATGTTGCATGCGAGCGTGCTCTCTGCTCCATGTCTCGCGAGCGGTCTCTTACGCGCCGTGTACCCCTTGCGCTGCTGCTATTGCCTGGTGAAGCCGATGACATGATGTTCGGGTGAGAGCGGTGTATATCTGTGTTACGTGACCGGTGGTCGCCGCGGTTGCATCGGGAGGAGATCTACTTTGCACGACCATGAGTATAATGGATCAATGCTGCTTTGCAAACGATCATCTTCATCACTGCACACTCCACCCTCTGCCAGCCATACAGCATGGCTGAGCTCTCAGCTGGGCCTCAGCTTACCCCTAATCTTCGCGACTCTTCCCCGCTGAACACGCTTATCCGCCGCACGTCGTCGAGGAGGGTGAACAACCACAGACCAGCCAATCTTGAGCCCCCGGAACGCCTCCGCGGACAGGAAGTTCAAGTCCAAATAGCACACCACCCCCACCCATTCGCCCATCCTGCACACACAGTTCCGGAGCTCGACAGCCACCGCGGCGTCGTACTACGACGATGGCGAGAGCATGCGCACCATCTCCTGGGACGCACGCTCGACCACCGCACCCTTTCGCGGCCGCGCACCACACGAGTCCTACCGTCGACCAACTACGACATCGACTCGATAACCAACAGTACCGCGACACATGGCGCTCGTCCGGCGTCGTCGATCCTCCTTCTGTCTACGACCCCCTGACGTCCCTGATCTACCCACCGTCGTGTCTCCGCGGCCCGGAAACCCAACCCACACCGGAAGCTCTGGCAGCCAGGAGTATGACTCTACCGTCCCAGGTCCCTCGAAGGGCGGACGCGTGCCGTCGCGCGTGCAGGCCCCGAGCCTGAACTTCTCGAGACCGGTGGTGCAGCCAATGTCGAACCTCGACTGGGACGAGTCGGAGGACCGGAAGCGCGAAGTGCTGATGAGGGAACTCACCCTATCCAACGTCCTCGGACCATTCACCAGCACACTCTCCTGCTGCAAGTCCACGCCATGGGCCAAGTCCGCTCAGTTCACCGGCACTCGAGCCATCGTCGCAGTCGGGCTCGCGGCCCGTCTCCGCCTGCTTCCCTGCGTGAACAGCAAGCCGTATTCGAATCCCTATCCTTCCCCCATTCCATCTCCGAACATCGCGCAGTCACACCCTTCGTCTTCACTACAGGCACAGACCCCAGGCGCAGGCGGACAGTCGCCCCGCATAACCTCCTCGGTGAGCGTATACTCGAATTATTCCTATTACGAGCTCCCTCCCACCCCGACGTCTGCGACCATCAATGGCCCCTCTTCTCCCGCGCCCTTCCCCGCCCCTCCTACTCCGCCTCAGCCCCGCATATCCACCGAATACACCTACAACGCCAGGAACCCAGGGGCGACCTCGAGCGAAGTCGACCGCGAGTCGGCACAAGGACGAGAACCCCGCCCCTGAGAACCCGCAGACCCCGCAAGACTATCTCCAGCTCGGAATCAAGCACCACCTCGAGAACCGGCTCACGGAGTCTGCGCAAGCCTTTGAGAAGAGCGCGACACTCGGTGGGGGATGTGGTGTCGGCATGCTGATGTGGGGACTTGCCCAGAGGCACGGGTGGGGGTGCGCGAAGGATGAGGCGACGGGGTTCAAGTGGTTGCGCCGCGCGGCGGAGCTTGCGGTCGCAGACATGGAGAAGGGGCAACAGGGTGATATGAGTGCGGTCAGGGTGAGTTCACCTCCAACCTGTCTTTCTGTGTCGTGGGCGCTAATATTGGGGTGCAGTCCGAGCTGTGCTTGCTATCTATGAAGTCGGACAGAGCTTCTTCCGTGGCTGGGGCGTTCAGAAGGATAAGGAGATGGCAGTGGTATGTGATATACCCACTCACTCCCATTTATTGCGCATGCTGATCATATATCAGCAATACTACCGGGTCGCGTCACGACTCGGAGATCCCGACGCTCAGCAAGAGCTCGCATTCTGTCTCGAGCACGGGAAAGGGTGCAAGAAGGACAAGAAAGAGGCGGCGAAGTGGTACCGCGCTGCTGTATGTATCCTTCCATCCTCCCTTCCGTGTGTTGTGCACGCATACTGAGAGAATGCATCGGCTACATAGGTGCAGCAAGGCGCAAGCGACGTCGGGCTGGCGTGGATATACAAGGAGAAGTACCAATAACCGCCATCGTCCGCATGTCGGTGATATCGGGATCTGGATTGACATATACCCGCTGCTTTCGTTACCCATTCGTTCTAGGTGGTTTGCTGTATCATTATATATTAGATTTACCGCGGCATGAACACGATATCTCTCCTCTAACATTGTCGTTGTGGTGCCAGGGTCATGAACCACCAATGACAGTCAAGGGAATTGCAGGTACAGCCTGTCACTGCGACCCAGTCTCGACCGTCAAAATACCCCCTCGTCATTCCGCACGATACAATACTGCTTTACTTCTCTGCTTCAGAACTGGGAATTAGCAGGCACGGCTGCCATGCGTTGTAATACACATGCTCGCGGTCGGTATGTGCCTCCAACAGATCGCCCTCGGAGGAGAGCATGCAGTGGAAGTACCCCTCGTCACTCCACATGTACAAGAACTCCTCCAACGAGGAGAAGCGTTCCAGCGTGACCTCGGCAAAACGCCGCAGCACATAGCGGTGGGTCTGCCCGGGCTCGCCGATCTGGTACATCCTCGAGTCTTCCGCCACCTTGCGCACCCACGCAGGAGCCCAGACGAATGTTTCCAGGACGGGCGGAGGCGATGAGGCTGGTACGAGCGCGAGTCCCACCCTCCCGAGCCAGTTCGCCCCAACAGGTCCTACCGCCATAGTAGGCTTCCGGTGACCACCGGTCCTACAGGGTGCAGTGAGCACACGAGAGTACGCGCACATTGATAACATGGGGAACGTACATAGCGTCGATAGTCGACG
Source organism: Cerioporus squamosus (assembly GCA_022592435.1). Classification (NCBI taxonomy): domain Eukaryota; kingdom Fungi; phylum Basidiomycota; class Agaricomycetes; order Polyporales; family Polyporaceae; genus Cerioporus; species Cerioporus squamosus. The sequence continues at coordinate 8,368 of JABYQS010000880.1, read as the reverse complement.
ATGTCATCTATGTGAAGGAACTTGAGTCGCGTGCAGCGCTCCCAGCGCACCGGACGTTCGGGGGATACATCGGTCCTTGCGGGTTGTTGGAGGTTTGCTCTATGCGCAAGCTGACGAGCTGCGGCCCGAGCAGGTCGATAGCTTCGTTGATGGCCTGCGCGTCGAACCTGTCGACGAGCCAGAGGTGGGTGATGTTGCGCGTGGCCTTCATCTGGTGCAAGATGAAAATGTCGCATGCAAGCGTGTGAAGGTTGGGTAGTTCGACGTCCGCCAGTGTGCCAGGGGCCGCTGGCTCATTCAGGATAACGGCTTGGGACAGCAGACGTACTTCTTCGAGCTGAGGACCGAGGACTTGCAGCGTAGTGGCATAACTAGCGTCCAAACGCACTGGGTAACCGCGGATGTACCGCAGCGGTGGTGGACTTACCCTTCAAGAGCGTCGAGAGGTTACGAGCCCGAGAACGGCCGGGCAGAAGCTGACCGAAGTCTCCCCACATCTCGAGGGAGACAAGTCGGGATACTGCATCCAAGATGGCACTGAGCGTGTCCAGGTACAGTTCGCTGGTTTTGTTGTCTCTTGCCGTCACTTTGATGGTGAGGCCCCACGGCACGCGCGCGATGGGTCGACTGCGATATACTCTCCGCAAACCGCACGGCGGAGGTGGTCCCGGCGAGCAGAGGCTTCTTGTACAGGAGGCCCTCCGCTTCGTGATGCAGTGCAGAGAGGAATCGAACAGCTCTTGCAAAGTGGCGTTGATCCAGCTCGTCGTGCAGGTACTCGAACACCAACTTCCAGACTTCGACAGGGAAGAGGATGTCGCCTCGCGGGACCACTTGAGGCTCCCGCCGCCGTGGTTTGCCTTGAGCTTTCCTTGACGTGCGTGGCATCAACGGATTGAGCAGTAAGCTTCGGAAGTGTTGAAGTTACGCACTCTGCTTGCCACTGGCCATACACCACGATCCAGTGGCGGAGCCTGGGTTGAGTGGCGGGATTGGACAGACTCTAGCCTGCAGAGACACGAGTAGACCGCCGAGGCATGTCATGTCTGCGTCAACCTGGCGCAAAGTCGACATGCTAACTGGTCTGGGTACGAGACCAACACTGGTGCTGGTCGCCCGCGAGATACCAGTAGCGACCAAGTTCAACTTGGAAGATGGCCTCTTCGGAAAGTCCCGCTCCGTGCCGAACGCGATCACTTGGGCGCGACTGCTCTAGTATGAGTACGCGAGCCCGTGTTGCTATTGGTCACGATGTTTGGAGTTAACCGTTACTAGTATACTGGCTTGGGAGAATGCGCAAAAAGGTACAGGTAGTAAAACAACGAAGACAAGCAGACTAAAGTGTCTGTCGCACATGAACCACTGCCCCAGTGAGGCTCGAACTCACGACCTTCCGATTCCGTACTTTGTCACAAGACATCATAACAGTCGGACGCTGTAACCAACTCAGCCATGGGGCACATGGTATAATTTATCGTCGTACCGGTCTGTACCGCAACATGCATCACATTGTCATTGACCCCAGAAGGCGATCTTGCCAGTGCGTGAACTGCACGCACTGCGCAGGCGACAGTGAAGTACATGCAGCACTCTACCGAGCACTGCGGATCATGGGATCCGTAGCCGGTGCAGGAACGAGATGAACGGCCCCCGAAGTTGTTTGTCCAAGCACCATGATTGTCGGGGTCCCAGAACCCAATACCCATCTATTAAAGAGGCGGTCTTCCGCACAGCAGCGCGCCGACCTGTCGATCATAAGTAGTCTACATGATGCGTAGTGATACAGAAAACCACAAGCCACGAAAGCACAAGCATGAACATGAGCAGCACAGCACTCGTCATTAACAATCCTCCTCAGCACAGAACGAACAACGAACGACATCAACAGGACGAAAGCGAGGCACCCGGCCTAGCACCGTGACCAAGGGCAAGGCTCGTTGAGGGAGAGCCGTTGCCGCTCAGTTCTTGGCGCCGCCCTTGCCCTTCTGCGCACCGGCGAAGCCACCCTGCTGTCCGGGAGTCTTGCCGGTGTTAGAGCCCTTGATGGCACCAACAGTGGCGGACGCGGAGGGCGCAGCAGCAGCAGTGGTCGCGTTGCTCGCGTTGTTGCCACCAGCTGGGGGGCAGCCGCGCCGCTGTCGGAGACGGTGAACTGAGAGGGGCCCGCCGGTTAGCATGTTGACTTGCACGGCGGAACAGATGCATCACTTACGTAGATCATGTCATCGAGCGCGCCGTGCTGCGCGACAGCGACGAGCGCAGGCTGGTGGTTCGCCGCAGAGTTGATGGACGCGAGGCGGTACACGCCAGCGGGGAGACCGCCGGCGACGGCAGCAGAGAGGACGCCGTTCTGCGCCTTGTCGTTCAAGCCCTTGAAGAAGACGAACTTCGTTGGGTCCGTCACGGCCGTCTGGTCGAGCGCGGTGAGCGGGTCAACGACGACGTGCGAGTGGCCGGTGATGTCACCGGCAGAGTCGACTGTCTGCGGGGCCGCGAAGTAGTTCGCGTTCGGGTTGGTGAAGAAGCCAGTGTTGAGGTGACTGATCGCCATCTGGATGGTGAAGTCCTGGTTGGCGGGGATCGTCTGGCCGTTCTTCGGGAACACGAACTTGGACGAGGGCATGTTCGTCTGGGCCGCGATGACACCCATGGGCGCGGGGTTGCACGATCCGGTCGTGATCTGCTTGCCGTTAGTGATCGGGAGGTTGGACACGGTCGCGCAGAAGTTGATGAAGTTGTTCGTCGACGTCAACGACGCGACCTGGCCAGCGGTGGGCTGGTCCTGGCCGTCGTCGGCGAAGCCCGTGGCAATGACCGAGTTGAGCAGCGCTGCGATTGTCCGTACTCAGGGATGCATTTCATGCAAGTGATGTAGCGATACGTACTCAAAGAGGTCTGCGGGTCACCGCTGTTGGCATTCGCAGCGGAAGAAGAGGCAGCCGGGGGAGCAGCCGCGGAGGAAGCAGCCGCGGCCGAAGTAGCAGCTGCAGCGGTCGTGGACGCCGCATTACCCTTGCCCGCGTTGTTTCCACCCTTGTTCTGGTTGCCGCCCTTGGCCGGGAAGGCCGGGGCCTTAGGGGGAGTGGGAGCCTTTGCAGGGGGTGCTTGCGGCTGGCCGGTGCGAACGCCATTGTTGAAGTCACCCTTTAATGCCGATTGATGGTGAGAACCTTGATGGAGTCAAATTCTACTAGCAACACTCACGATGGGCGTGGCCTGAGCGAAGACCGGGAGGAGGACGAGGAGTGCGGCGAAGGAGTGTGCGAACTTCATGGCTGTAGAGACGGTACGAAAGTCGACGCGAAGCTAGCTTCGGAAAAGGCGGAGAGACCGAGTCTGGGGTGGAGACCTGCCGCTGCTTCATGGTTAGTACTCACTAGCTGCTCTGCAGGACCGCAAGACGTACAAGAAAACAGAACCAGGCAGCTCTGCTGCAAGTGAGGAAGGAATGTAGGAGGGAGAGGGGTGAGGGAAGCATCCTCGAGAGACCGCAGGCTTATATGTGGGGCGGTGATTGACATGGAAGCCTGTTCGAAATCTTCCTTGTTGTGCTCCAATTGGGCCCCCCTGACAGTGACAGGCCTGCGAGGACAGCGGGAGGATGTGCATGTCCGCACCGTTGTCAGGGAGACTCGAACATGCGAATGTCCGTACCTAAAATAACGCGGTGTCCTACCCAGATGAGCGTGGGACGCCTTCTGTTCGACATTCCGGAGCTTGTTTGCAGCCTATTACGGGTCCATATGTAGCAGGCGCCGTCAAGAGAAAGACACCGGGCGCGAGGTGGCCGAGGTCGCCACGTCCGCTGATTGGTCGACTGGGTCCAGGAATATCGCAGAAGCTGTGGATACGTCACCCCGATACATACACCTCCGCGCCTGCCCTCCAACGCGCGCTGCTTGGGAACTCAAGAGACGGTACTCTTCATGAAAGGTCCTTGAACATGCTCTTCGCTTTCACCGCACACATGAACGCCGCCAGCGTGTCCACCTCCTTCACCTCTTGCTCCCGGAAATGCCGCTCTGCAATGGTGGCAAGCATCCCGTCAACTTCCGACAGGTCGCTATACAGTGGTGGGGGTGCAGGGATCCGCTCTTCTTCCACCAGCCGAGAACTCCGACGCCGGCTCGCCCCTGGGTCACGACGTGGACGGTTTGCCGCCGTTGGGGTCGGACCAGGACCGGGACTCGCTGTGGACGTCCGACGAAGTGCGTGTCCGTGAGGAGGGATATGGCTCTTGGGCCTGAGCAGCGAGGACGGTTGTCCGGGGTCTTCAGCAGTCAATGGAGATGGGTCCAAGTCTGGTATCAAGTCGAAACATGCCAGGTATCGATGCAATGCGTCGGATGGCAGCGCTGTGAAATCTACCTGCGGGTCAGACGGTTCGTATCAGCGACCTGCCAAACTCCAGGTGGGATTCAACAGATGGCAATTCGGCAGGAGACGCAGTTCCTGATGATGAACGGCCGAATGGGCAAGTCCCAGATGTTTCCTGTCTGTATCAAGGCGACCGAGCTCCACACGAAGATTCGTTCCTCGATATGCGAAGGTGGCGTTGGGCGTCGAGCGCACAATGATTCCTCACAACCGTGAGGTCCTTCACGGCCCCCGTTGCTCTTATGCCGGCATAAGAACCTGGATAGCTAGGCGAGAGAGCTGCGAACAGCCCGAGCTCTCCACGGATTACGAGCGCCCTCAAACTGCTTGCATGCACTAAATATAGCTGCATCACAAGGGGCGGCGATACATGTCAATCCCACCTCGGTCCAGTCAGTCGTTGAACAAGTAGCTGCCAGACAATTTAGGCTATGTCGAGGCAGCGTCTCACACTGTGCTCGCACTCGTGTGTTATGTCTCCTGGGAAGCGGGAGAAGCATTGGGGTGGGGAGAAGTATCCGCGGCAAAGTATGCATGTGCCAGAAAGGACGATCCGACACAAACTCGAGCTCCTGTCAGCTCCGCAGGAAAGCCCAGAAATGATGCGAACTGTAGAGGGGGCCGCTTCAGCATCACAACAGCGTGTACAGCTACGCTGATCATGGGAGGGGCCGACCGGTGTTGTACAGGCTGCCCAATGGACGCGAGCCTGTATACACCGGGAGAGTCTCTTCTCATGACGGCGCAGAGCCCCGCTGACTGACAGAGTCCATTCACGTTCGAGGTACTTGAACGTCCGATGTGCCCGAAACACGAGTGGTGCGTTATGTGAGGACCATGAACGAGACTCACCAGAGACCCCTTCTCCTCTGCTCCGTTCCCTGCTCCCGACGCCACCCCACCAGCGGACGCGTCGACGCGCTTGCGCTTGACGCGGTCGCGGTCGCCATCTGCACGCTCGGGCGCGCCGCGTTTCGTGCCTGCTGCTGCGTGGTATGCTGCATCGTCTGCGGCGGCGGCGCGTTTGCGGGCCCCTTGAGCGCGACGTGAGGTAGGCGCAGGTGTCGATTGCGGCGGCACTGGGGGTGAGATGTTGGACATGGCGGCCGTTGGATGTGCGTGTGAGGACGTATTCGGCATTTATTCGACGGGTCGTGGAGGTACCTGGTAAGAGTTCGAGGGAGAGGAAGCCCAAGTGGCTTGCAAGTGTACTACTTAGTGGCCATGAAGCGGAAGTGTTACGGGCTCAATCTTATGTAAGACTTACTGCACTTAGGACCCCATTGATGGTACTGATCAGGTTAGTAACCGTTACAGCCCTTTGCATAAAGATCCAGAATTTCCGCCGCGCGAACCTTAGTTTGGTTACTGATCGAGCTGTACTAGTCTAGCGCTACTTGATGGAGACGTGGCACAAGAGACCGCGTCCGGCTTACTCGAGTCTACCATCCGTCTGATCGTAGTCCGTCCCCCCTTCAATAGGCCCGCAAATCGTCTGCCTACGGGAGACAAGTCTGATCGCAACTTTCTGGCCGTTCGGAACCCATGTACAACGTCGGAGAACGTTGAGAATGGAGTTCACGTATAACAGGGGCACACTAGTACCGGTCACCCATGCTGATCCCAGCCAGACGTCTCTCAACCCGACTGAGGATGTTTTGGAGCGCCCCCTTCGGGCCCTCAAGGGACGTGTCAGCAGGGAACTTGAGAGTATGTTCACTGCCACACGCGACAGCACTGTTGAGTTCCTGTTTGAGGATATGGAGCAGCAACAGGATGTCTCCGAATCGTTCCTGTTCGAGGATCAACAACACCAAGAAGAGGTCAACAAGTTTGCGAAGCTCCAGCGTGCCTTCGTCGTCTCACTTCGCTCCAGGGTGGCGGAGATTTTTCCGGAGTTACATGAACGTGGGATCATGTCGGTCAAGTTCAGAACCTGGATGGTATGTAGGGTCGCTCATCTTCTTCCGAGGTAACCGCTGACCATCGTATGTGTGTTCTAGGACTCTCCGAAATGTTGTATGACTGGGTGGAAGATAGCAAAGTGAACTTCGCGGGCATCCCGTACACGCAATTCCGGGCGTTTGGATCGGACTAGGCCAGAGTCAAATGCCATCGAATGTGTGTCGGTCGTTTACAAGTGCAGCAGACGCGTCACTCCAGAACCCTGTACTTCATTTCCACTGGACTGTTTCGGTATCCTCGTCTATGTCTAGCTAGTGTAATATACCAAGAACCTGCGGGAAACCTTGGTCCCCAAGTTCAACAACTGACCAGTTTCCATATACGGATGGGTCGGTACATCGGGCCTGAGGGTACCATGACGTCATGCACGTGCAACTGGCCGGGAAGTACAGCTACTTAAGAGAACGGTCTCGCTCACTCAGCGACCACCATCACCCCTTCCATCTGAACCCTTACCACCATCGCCATGAGTCTCTTACAAGACGTTCTGCGCACGCAGACCCTCGATTCCCTTGACAAAACGCTCTCCAGTGGGCGCAACTCGCCAGATGATGACGATGAGCTTATAGGAGTGGTAAGTTCCACCCAGCTACATGCGAGAGATGGGGAACATATGTCGACTGAACCATCATTTGCAGATGTCTGTTCCCGGAAGCCCGGGAGGTCACGTCCGAGCTCACGGCCTGCGTCTCGTGCTCAATCACCCACTCGGGGTTCCCGCCCGAGTCCTCTACAACCCATCGGGTTGAAGGCGATTCGAGAGACCCTCTCAGAGCATTCCCCACCGATGTCTCTCAGCAGATTTTCTCCCTTCTCTCCATCAAGGATCTTGCACGGTGTTCGCGAGTGTCGAAGAAGTGGAATAAGAGTCAAACGCTGAACTATGGTGCGTTTGTCAACGGTATACAGGTTCGCAAGATGGTTGACTAATCCCTCGATTTGCAGTCTGGTTCCAGCACTACAGGAAAGAGAACTTCCATGATGAGAGCCTTCCCCTGGGAAGTGGACGAAGCGCGAGTCCAAGCAGAATTGGGTACGTGTTTTCGCTTCAGGCCCAACTCCTTACCAAGTCTTACATCGTCGCGGCATCAGCGCACCACCTACCTTCACACCATCCCTAATCGGTCTCCCCCTCAGTCCCCTCGCTCGGGTACATGTCGCCTCACTCCGGATCGCAAACACCTCGGGAGCTTCGCGAAGAGAAGTGGAAGCAGGAGGCCGAAGGTACATCCAGACCGTCTAAAGTCGAGATGCGCGAGATGTACAAGGAGCTTGGCGGCCGGAAGGCCCGGGGCAAGGGCAAGCTTGGAGGTACCGGCGGCATGAGAGATCGTGGCGGATGGAGCGACATCGCCGTCGAGGAGTGAACACACAGAGACAGGCGGTCGAAGATATGCGACCACTGCACGAACTTCGACGAACATCATGAGGAGGAATTGTACTCTTGTAGATCATATCGCCGGATGCAACAATAGCCTGTAGAACTAGATCTTCTTGACTATATGCCAATGTATGCCCATTTGTGGGAGGAGTACTCTCTGGACTGTGTTTTTTTTTGTCTTCCGCGATGCGTCCTCGCGAAGTATGCGCACGCGCGGTTCCCCATGGGGTCGTAAATGTCGATGATGTGATTGAGTGCGCCTAGATCAGCATCAAGATCCAGGCTCGATCTCGGCTAGACGTAGATGAATCGCTGAGCCGTCTCAGGCCATCTCTCGACCAACCTCGACCAAATTCTACATAGTCGACGAAGGCTCTTGACTCTTCAGGTCCCCGAACTTGCCCCCAACCTCATATTGTCCCGAGACCTCTCGGTCTAGACTTCTTCATGCACAAGGCGACATCTCGACCACTCATCTATAGTCAGAAGAGGTACCGGCGGGTGAGTGCCCCCGAGATTCAAACCGCTTCGTTTCACGTCCTTCATATATGCGCGACGATAGACGGCAATTGATTTATCGCGAGGAGATATCGATGATGGAGAAGGTGTAGTAATACCGGCCTCCAAGTCCGAGCCTCATCTCCC
>JABYQS010000088.1:0-162328 GCA_022592435.1 Cerioporus squamosus | reverse complement strand
TGTCGTCAACACGCCGAGGTGTAGTGGGCCCGAGTTGGCCCTGCTCGCCGGACGATATCCCGGCGGGGCTCGGGGGCGGAGACACGTAGGACCACAAGAGGGTGGGGATGTACTCGTACGTAAACCACACTGACAAGGTGTCCAGGGCATCCACCCGTGTGGCACGCGTGCCCCCTTCCGACTCGAACTCAGCCACAGCCAGGGCAGCTTGCGAGCTCCTCCGCAAACACTGAATGAGTGGCGTCGTCTCGTGAGTTGCGCATACACGAGGTCCGAGGCTACACCCACCGTGATTTCACCCAGATCGCAGACGAAGGGCTGGTTGTTCGCGCGCACATTTGGTGGCGTTTTCGCTCGTCCTGTTCGCCGCTGATGCACATACAGTGCGACGCGCGACGCTGAGGGTGCCGGCACGGCTTGTACGTACGAGCGACTCACGAGGGTCCACGGTTTTATCCACTCCCACCAGTCTGTGAACGTTCGGAGCAGTAAGGAACGGGCCCCTTCTCCCATGGTCATCCTCACGCACCTACCAGTCACAGGCAGGGGATGGAGCGAAACGTAGTAAGATGCGTGCACTCGCACTCGTTACTCGTACCCGGAGATCCCTCCTCAGAAGTCGGCGTGCGGGTATCATCCACCATTCAACAAAACCCCGACATTCTCTCGATGACATGACATAATAACCAAGCCGACGTTCCACAGATCGAGGTGCGCAAGTGATAGATCTCGGCGACTTGAGTCTCTACTTGTATAGACATGTACGACTGCGACCAGCGGATGTGCGCAAATCGTAACCCTGATCTTCACTGCATGATTGCATGTTGTCGGACTCGGCGCGCGGAGTTGGGGAATCACTAAATTAACAATACTCGAGGAACAGTTCCCGCCAAAGCGATTTTGCATAGAAGATACAAAGAAAACCAGCTGCCCCACCGTTCCGTACCTGGTCCGTCCCCAAGCACCTCGGAGGGTGTGTGCGTCTCGTTGCGGAGACGCGCGTCCCAAATACCAGCACAAAGCGCTGAATTGGAGCCAAAGACATCTAGTATGTCTTCTTCTTCTCGTCCACTGACAGACCGCCTGCAAGAAGGGTGAGCTGACGGTGTGGCACAGCGATAGCTCGGACATACCGGGGCCCATGTTGACGAGGAGGATGAGGCCACCAACGATCGCTGCAAAAGGCGCCGCCCAGGTCAGTGATGTCATAAGGAGACTAGAGTCGAAGTACGAACAGAGCGTCTGGAAGAAGTCGTATCTGTGCAGCTTGTCAATACACAGGCCGCATCACGGACATTCGACAGCATATACTCACTTGAGGAAATCACGCTGAGGGTGCGCAGAGTGGATACTCCACCAGTTGTTGATGAAGACGTTGAAGATGCTGAGCGTGACGATCAGGAACGCTGCGGACCACTTGGCCTTGAAGCCGACTGCAACCATAGTGCACGCCGCGAGTCCAACGATTGACACGAAGACACGAGCAATGCTCCATGTTCCGCGGAGGATGAAACCGACGAAGAGGAAGATGAGGAGTACACGGCCAGCAAGCAGGAAGCTGTGAAGTGCAAAGTCACGTGGCTGAAGCTAACAGCACTTTGGTGACAGACTCACTATTTCTTGCGGTCGTTCTCAGACAGTGTCGGAAGACCGGCGAAGAGCTTCTTGCGGGTGTACATTGCGTCGGTGAAGACCATCAGGAGACCACCAATGACCGAGAGGTTGCGGAGGAAGAAGTTGAGGTCGAAGATGAGGCCATAACCAAACGCCTGGATGACGACAACACCGAGCAGACCGCCAACCGCGTACTCAGTGTGTTCCTCGTAATGACGGCGCCTGACCCAATGAGCATAGTCTGCGAGGAGGTTTGATGCGTTATAGGACGGAAGCAATCGGCAACAAGACAAGCAATACGCACAATGACGTTGATGATCAGGAAGATGTGGGAGATGCCCCATGGGAAGTGACGATGTCTGTATTCCAGGACATGTAGCGGTGCATACATGGTGCCACGCTAGCACTCACCTCTGCAGGTACCAGAGCTGGTCGCCCCATTGCGTCACGATGCGCAGCGAGTCCTCCAAGAACGTCCCCACAATCAAGAAACGTCCGATGGCGGGGAGGTGGGGCTTGAGAGGCTGGGAGTAGATTTCGACATTGTCCTCGACGGTGCTAGCGAATGCACGGATCTTCTCCACGGGGTCGTCGGGATTTGCGGCTCTGTAGCCAGCAGATGGTCTTGAGTTGGCAAAGCCGTGCGGGTCGGGACTGTAGCCTCCAGAGGCTGGGCGGGCGATGTTGATGCGGGCAGACATGGCGAGCTGAAGAGAAGAGAAGAAAGAGGTCGAGTTGAGAAAGTCGACGACGCGCCCGCCGACTTGAGGGCGACGTGGCGTACTCCCGTGGAAAGTGGACGTGCTCTCCTGCTCTGCCTTTCCCATCACCACATCATCTCATCATCCTCTGAAACGACCTGCGACGACGACGGGCCAGCCAGGTCTCAGCCACGAATCACCGCCTCCAGCTCAAACGAATCGACCAGACGCAGCAGTGCATTTTATGGGCATTTAACAGCGATTGGGAGGTCGTAGCACGTGACAGGACAACGGGCGTCTGTTGCGACGCGTCCACCGTCACGCGTCAGACGCGGCGCGTCGCGGTTGGCCACCAACTCCCCTCTCGTCGACCATGGCCAGGACCAAGAACAGGAAACGCAGCCTCAGTGCAGAGTACGGCAGCAGCGACGAGGATACGCCCTCCGGGCGTAAGCGTAGCAAAACCGACGACGATGACTGGAAGCCACAGAGAAAGAGCAACACGACGGGGAAGGGGAAGAGACGACGCGATGTCTCGGACGCTGCGGAATATATGGACGCGGCCGACCTCCCGTCAGAGCTCGTGCAAACAAACCCTCACTCAGTATCTCTTCACGTGATCTCCCGCCCAGAACCCCTCCGGAAAGCTCTTCTCAACTGGTATGATCGCGTCCACGCACTTCGTGGCATGCCATGGCGGAAACCATTCGACCACGCTTGGGACGCTGAGCAGAAGGCCCAGCGGGCATACGAGGTGCGAACCACCGCGCACTTTGTCGTACTGACACGCAGTTGACCTTGCCTTGCAGGTGTGGGTGTCTGAGGTTATGTTGCAGCAGACCCAAGTCGCCACGGTCATACCGTATTACAATAAGTGGATGGAAAGGTCCGCCCGTGTCTACCTTCCTCCGGCGCATGAACCGTGTAGTTGCTCATCGTTGTGCAGGTTTCCGACCATCCGAGACCTCGTGAGTAGGATGATCCAACCAGGCTCACACGTCAGATTGACGTCCTGCATGCACAGGCGGCATCCGACATAGACACGGTAAATGGACTGTGGAAAGGTCTCGGGTATTACTCGCGCGCTGCCCGCTTGCTCAGCGGTGCCAAGAAAGCTGTCGAAGAATTTGGCGGTCGGCTGCCCGACAACGCACAAGACATGGAAAACAAGGTACCTGGCATCGGACGGTACAGTGCGGGGGCCATATGCTCCATCGCGTACAACGAACGCGTCCCTGTGGTGAGTTTTTGAACACACTCGGACACCACTAAGTGAGGAACAACGCACTCCTCCGTGATCCTGTTCTCTCCCGGCCGTCGTCCTCACTCAGCTTCAAGATGCAGGTCTGAGTCTTGATTCATGTTCGAGCGGCAATCCCCATCTCCCTCATCAGCTTCTTCCTATCCTCCGAAGCCGTTTTCTCCGATCGCTAGTCATTGGAGTCCGCGGCGTTGGTCTTGTGTCCAGTGTCCTGTCATGATGGCTGACCCGCGTCATTCACAGCTCGATGGAACGTCCACCGGCTGCTGAGCCGCGTACTGGCGTTGCACGCGCCGCCGAAGGCGAAGCAGACTCTTGATGTCCTGTGGGCAGGCGCAGGCGCCTTCGTCAAGGATGCCGACCGTCCGGGTGATGTCAACCAAGCGCTGATAGAGCTTGGATCAACCGTCTGCAAGGTACGCGAGCCGTCCTGCGGCGCCTGTCCGCTGCAGCGGTGGTGCGCAGCGTACCAGCGGCAGGAGGCCCAGAGAAAAGAAGACGAGGTCTGTCGCGCGTGCATCTGTCGGTCTGCTGAGAAACGAGCTGCGCCGACTCACCGTCGTGTGTGTTGTGTTTTTAGGGCGCGAATTATGCGACGTCAAGCACCGGGGATCATAGACCACATGTGCCGGACATCGAGGAGCTCTGCACGCTCTGTGAGCCGCTCCCGGTCGGGTCTGGTGTCGCGGCGTACCCCATGAAGGTGGAGAAAAAGAAGGCCAGGGAAGAGCTGGATATAGTGAACGTCATTGAATGGCGCCAGGGTCCCCAAGGCGCGCGCTGGTTCCTCCTCGTACGGCGTCCAGAAGGAGGTGAGTGAGCAGGAATGATGGATGTTGGATCCTCCAAGCTCCAATCATCACGGAGATTTGATCATCTAGCGAAGGAGGGGAGTGCGTTCGTGGGCCTCAGTCTCTAGCTTCAACTTGCGTGCGCCCCTCTGCATTTCCGACCTTCTGCGGCTTTGAACCCTGCTGTACTGTCGGAATGCCTGGCCTGTGTACCTACTTACCTCCGCTCGTATCGGCCACTGATATGCTTCCGTCCTCACAGGCCTGCTCGCGGGGTTGCACGAATTTCCCACCGCCCAGAACGTACCCGTGACCACGTCGTCCACCGCGCAAATGGCGATAGCAGACACGCTGCTGTCTGTGCTTCTGGTCTCTCCGCCACCAGCACGTTCCTCCCGATCCGCCGCCCCATCGGACGGCTCAAGCCACTCCCCTCGACGTCGTCCAGCTAAGCCTTCTCCGGAGACCCGGGATGCCGGTGGACTGCGAGTGGTGAAGATAGTACCAGCCGGTGACGTCCTGCACATATTCTCTCATATCAGGAAGACGTACCGGGTCCAGTGGGTCCTGCTGGAAGGGGGTGCGGAGTCCAGCGACAACCCCCCTCCACTCGTCGAGAGCCCAGACCTGGCTGTCGAGCCCCCCGGAGCACCTAAACCAAAGACGGTCAAAGGCAAATCCTCGCGGAAGGATCGAAGTACCTCAACCGCAAAGGCCCAGGGCACGTCGCCGGCGAGCCCGCCGCCAGGCCAGACGACGCAGTGGGTGCCGATGGACGCCGTAGCCGACGCCAAGTACGTATCGCTCGTCCTCTGCGTCTCCAAACCTCCGATAGTGACCACCGGATGTGCTGATGTTGGATTCCCTATCTTCTTTTTCATTTGTTGCTGTGTTCATGGGGGTAGCATCGGCACGGGGGTCGTGAAGGTATGGCGGCAAGTACGTGCGCTCTGGGAAGACGGCGAGAGGGGTGAGGTGGCCGACGGCGACGGCGACGGCCATGACGAAGACGACGAGTGAACGCGAACGCACGTTCAACGGCACCGAAGTCATACAATATGCATGACTCCCCTCTTCTTGGATGCACTAACTCGCCAAGTTCCCGCACGCTAGCCGCGACGTCGTATATCCATTCTGAGTGCGCATTATAGTTCCGACAGGCCGCGGTGCGCATTACCACATGTACGGCCGGGGAACAACTCGCCTGTCATGTCGCGAAAGTCTAAATCTGCTCCCGCCTGATGGATCACCGTGCTCACGGCAGAGCTGAGAGGGGCATTGCACAGACGCGCCGGTACGAGTGTGATGCGCTGCCGTGTCCGCCGCCACCAGAAGTCGTCCGCGAACTCTCGCGACACTATGTTCTGTGCGAGGCAGGCCGCGTCGGGGACGGGGATGCGGGGTTGCAGAGATTCCAATCTATCCAAATGCGGCCCATCGCCAGGGCGAGGCCGCGAAGGACCCCCGACAATGGCGCTAAATGCCTCATACAAACCGGCTGAAATCTGCCCATTTTGTCCGGAGTATCGGGCCTTCTCTGGAGGCCCAAATGTCCGGATTTTATCAGGCATCCGGCGTTCGACCGCCGATTTGTCCGGACTTTCTATCAGGCCTCATATGGGCCTTAAAATCGCGTTTTTCGGCTCCAAACCACTCAGAACGTCTCTCTGGACTCCCTATGGGCCATGGTGCAGACCCGGAAAGCTAGGGCAGTCCTGGACATGTCCCCAGTGCGCATGTGGCTGATTTTGAGGTGCAGAACCGGTCGTACAAAAAGCGTTCTCACGGGTCGTGGTGCTTGCTGACGGGCCGGCAGTATAATGTCGACTTAGAAGCTGCTACTTACTCCGATGAAAGGGGAGGATAAGCAAGAGTAGCTCATCAGGGTAAGCTAGAGTAAGTCCCCGGAGCCCTTGACGCCCAGCTTGTATCGGGCCTCCGAGACCTGCCGGCACATATGTCCGGATTCTCGTATCGGACCTTCCTCCGATTTTGAGCCATTTTGTCCGGATTTTATTAGACATAGGCCCCCGTCTGCCGGCGATTTTGTCCGGATTGTGTATGAGGCCTGTTGGCGCTATTGTCGGGGGTCCTGGCCGCGAGCCCGAGCCCGCCCTCCGATTTCGTCGTACTCGTCTTGTTCTCCATGTTGTTCTCCCGACTCTCCCGCGTGTGTCACCCCAGTCCAGCGCGTGGAGTGCGCGTATCCGGTGATGCGTTTATCCCAATGCTCTCGGCTGCTGCGACGTGGCCTTCAGCTCCATTCTGACCACCCACCCCGTCCTGTGCATCTCATCTTGGTGGCTATGTATACTGAACGGTTCGGTGTATGCAAGCCTCGTGTCCAATGTCCATCGCCGTGGATAATCACACTTATGCAACACGCGACTTGCCCCGCATCGCCAAGTTCCAACTGGCCACGCGCGTGCCTTTTTCGCCTTACTGCATATCGAGGCGCGCCCGCCACGGAGATCTGATTCTGCAGGACCCTGAAAAGAAAGATCCAACAACGTTAACCAGCGCCAAACGCCGAACGCCACATCGCACACGGATTTGAACCTCCGCCCACAGCCGTCGTCCACACCGATCTCGTCCAGAGGGGCCCAGAAAGCCCGCCTGGCCGGGACCCTTGGCCGCATCGTCGCCGCGGCCCATCTACGCCTTGCATCGCGTTCTCTCCTCCAGACAACGCATGCGCACGGGTCACCATAGAGAGACGTTGTTCTTGCGCGCGTATTACGGGCGCATCATCGTCCTGGAGTCCATCACGGTGCACCGAAGCCCGAGGATGCCCAACAACCAACTCCGGATGTTCAGATGGCAGCTCGCAAGATACGGCACTGTATGGAACGCCACCGATGCCACTCGGCGGCTGCTGCACGACCCACGAGGCACACAGACACTGTGGTGACGCCCAGTCTTTTCGGGGTTCAGGCCGGTGAACTCGAAGACGAGGCGGAGATCTGTCGTATTCGGTACGTTCGTGGTCCTAATATACATGCGGGTTCGTTCGTACTAATACAATATCGTCAGCAAGAAGTACGAAGCCCTCCGGCCTCGGGATGACTTCATGGTGGAGGAAGGAGGGGTCGAGGTCGAGCTACAAGACGAGATCGACGCTACGAGTGTCGACCAACGTCCAAGGAGATAGACGAAGTGGCAAGCTAGGAATGAAATGACGAAGAGGGAGAGGAAGAGGTGACTCGGGGAACGCGTAGCTGTACGGCGAGATAAGAGTACAAACACGAAAAACATGACGCAGACAGCGCGCCAACACCATCCCCTCCTCTCAGAGACTCGCTCTGTCGAGTTTGCGAGAAGGCAAAGTGCTGGACGGACTGCCGAAGATACAAGTACAAAGAGGAACTATAGTAAACAAACGGTGAGTAACTGCTGAGACAATAGAAAAGCGTACACTGATGTTTCTTGTGTCGCATATAGGCCGGTCAGGATGCCTACTGCAGGACATGTCGGGCACGAGATCGCGCTCAACTCGAGCCTTGCGTCCGCTCGTTGGAGTTCAGCGGAGGAGTACCAGAGGCGGTGCTCGGGTTCAGAGGGGTGATAGCGTTTGAGACGCTCCGCATTGTACAAGGTACGCAGAATATACCCATTACGTGTCTTGAGCTGGAAGGTGTGCGGTCCGTCAAGTCGTGCACGATGAACGGGCCATCCAGCGTGGATGGCCAACTTCGTCGGACTCGGGGTGAACGACGTAAGACGAGGTCTCCTATGCCGATACCGAGGTCCCGGTAAGGTCTCCTCCCTGGGGGCGTAGTGCCTCGGCTTTCGAGTCGTCGCAAGGCTTTCATTTGGCCTCCTCCCGGAACTGGACAAGTTGCGGACGTGCTCGAGTCGAGGTTCGCTGATGGCTGCCAAGTGTGTGATCTCCTCGTCAGTAGGAGGTGCGGTCGCTCTCCATGGCGGTCGTAAGTCGACTCACTCGGGGAAGAAGAAGCTCTCGTTCCATACGCGAGGTATGCCGGCGACGTGCCCCGTGCTGCTGTTAACATGGGAGCGCGGTGCGCGAGTAGTGCGGTCCGGGAGGTTATTCAATCCCACTCAATCAATCCTGGACGGATCCGGGCAACAAGACCGTGCAACATCTGCGGTCAAGTTTGTCGTTGAACTTCCTCGAAGTCGACCGTTGGGTCTGGGGATGGTACGGCGAGGTGCGGAGATGCTGAATTCCGAGACGGTCGGAGATAGTTCTGAAAGGCGTAGGAGAGGAATTCTTCACCATTGTCGGTAAGTACCGCCTTCGGCTTGCCATGCATGGTGATGATGCGACGGAGGAGGGCTAGCGCACCGTGATACGAGCGCTGTGGGTGCGGATCACCGTAGGTGAGGTCGGAACCGAGATCCATTGATGTGAGGATGTACTGATTTCCCTTCTTCGTCTTCTGCAGTGGTCCGATCCAGTCAAAGGACCAGATGTCGAAGGCCTCGACGCGCGGAAGGGGATGGAGAGGCTGAGGCTTCGGAGGTTCACGGCGTGTGAACTGACAGGCATCGCAACGTCGTACAATGTCCTCTAGGAGCTCCCGCATGTTCGGTGTCCAGACGCGGTATCGAAGTGCATCATGCAGCGCACGAGCACCGAGATGTCCAAGCTGTGAATGGAATTGCTGAAGGAGTACACGAGCGTCCGTGAGTGTGTTGGGACGCGGACAGTGATGGGTCCACCGGGCCTCGATCCAGAGTGCGCCAAAGACGGTCTCCATCAAGGATGCAGAAGCCGCGCCGAGCGGGCTCAGCGGAGCTGTCCCGAAGAAGCTGCTGTCGCCATGATTCGAGGGTCGTGAAGGGGGCAGCGAGAGGTGAACTGTCAAGCTCGAGGGGGTGTGCATAGAGAGGTCCCAGAGTCTCGGAGTCGGGGACATCAGCGTTCCAGGACGACGTGAGAGCGCATCAGCAGCAAGCTGGTTACGCCCAGGACGGTACACAATGCGGACATCAAAGTGCGCGATGTTATCGGCAAACCGCGCAAGACGACGGCCGAGGTGCTTCTGTGAGAGAAAGTACTTGAGACTCTCGTGATCGGTGCGGACGACGATAGGCGAGCCTTCGACGTAACCGCGCCACTTCTGAAGGCAGTAGTCGATTGCGAGCATCTCCCGCTCTTGAGCGGAGTAGCGTTGTTCAGTGGGGGACATGCGGCGTGATTCATAGGCGATAGGGTGGAGAGTAGAGTCCTTGAATGCAAACCGGGCTTCCTTTCCCTTCCCCTCCTTGAAATCGGAGGCAGACTGGTGCAGAATGCCGCCGATTGCGTCTCCGGACGCGTCAGTGTCAATAACGAAGAGGTGCCATGGCCGAGGGTGACTAAGAAGGGGGGCAGATGTCAGCTTATTCTTGAGCATAGTGAAGGCATGCTCGCAAGCGGCTGACCATTCCACAGGTGCGCCCTTGCGTGGGCTGCCCTTCAACAAGTCATACAGAGGACCCGCAATACGCGCGAAAGCATTGATGAAGCGACGGTAGTAGCCGGCGAGGTTAAGGAACCCGCGGACGTGTGTGATGGTCGTCGGACGAGGCCAGCTTGTGATGGCTGAAACCTTATCAGGATCAGGGCGAATTCCTCCTCGAGAGACAAGGTGGCCAAGGTACAGTACCTCTTCAAGTGCGAAGCGACACTTCTTCTCATTGAGGATGATGCCGTAGTCGTTGAGGGTGCTGAGAACATTGAGGACATCGAGGACATGACGTTCCTTGGTCGGGGAATAGATCATGATGTCGTCCAGATACACAATGACACAGCGGTCGAGGTAGGGTTTCAGGATGTCATTGACCCATGCTTGGAACGTAGCGGGTGCGTTGCAAAGGCCAAACTCCATGACACGGAACTGGAAGTGGCCGAAGCGAGTGGCGAAGGCTGTCTTGGGACGCGACTTCTCCTCGATCGGGATCTGCCAGTACCCTGACCGTAAGTCGAGCATCGTGAACCAGGCAGCACCGTCGAGTTGCTGGTAACTGTCGTCAATGCGAGGGAGTGGATAAGCATTTTTGACAGTGAGGGCATTGAGGCGACGGTAGTCGACACAGACACGGTTAGTACCATCCTTCTTCTTAGCGAAGAGAATCGGAGCTGACCATGGGGAGCTGCTAGGCTCGATGATGCCATTCTCGAGTCCCTCCTTGACAAGGTGCGGATCTCTTCATGCTCCGGCGGAGAGTGCGGTCGTCCAGTCGCACGGACAGGCTGCGCATCACCCGTGTCAATGACATGAGTAACGCGAGTCTTCGGGATCTCGTCAAAGCGTACCTTATCACGGAAGAGCTTCGGATAACGCTTCTTCGCCAGGGCACGGAGGCGTTCACCGATGGACTGCGCTGCGGATGCAACCTTCGTCCGAATATTCGCCTTCGGTTGGACCTTCTCAGTCGGTTCTTCTGGTGCGTCGAGAACCAAGAGGTAGAGAGGGTCGTTGTAGAGAGGGAAGGCTGCAGAGCGGCGTCGATAGCGAACACGGTCGAAGGAGCGGGAAGCATTAGAACTGGAGCTGCTGCTGCGTGAGAGACGAGCCTGGGAACCAAGGCTCAGCGGTGGGGATGGAGTTCCAGGAAGGCGAACGGAAGGTGCGCGCGACGATGGGCTTGATGTGAGCCGTACAGTCTGTGCTGTAATAGGGTCGGTGATGAACCAAGACGAGGTCTCCCACTCGGGAACAGCACGGTAACGACGAAGCCAGTCCTGTCCAAGGACAAGGTCGTACCGCAGTCGGTTGTTGTCCAGGACATAGGCAACGACAGGTCGCACGACACTGCCTATCTTGATATTGAAGCGAGCCAGTGACGAGGTCGAGGTGGTGCCTGCGCCATGGACGGTGCGCGGCATGATGGGAATCACCTCGATCCCAACGTCGTCGATGACAGCTGGCTTGACATAGCAGCAAGCGGCACCGGTGTCAATGATGGTGGGCGTGCGACGCAACTCTCCGCGGTACATACGACGATGCGAGGGGATTTGGACATGGTAGACGGGCAGCTCCTGGTTGCTGTCGGCAGCGTCATCGAGGTTAAGGACATAGAGACTTTCATCGTCGTTGTCGTAGCCCAACCAGTCCGAGTCTTCATTATCCTCCGCATCGGCAAGGGCTCCGCTATCCACAGAGGTTTCGTCCGTCTCCTGCTCATCTTCCTGCTCGTCTTCCTGCTCGTCATCCTGGTCGTCCCTTGACTGCTTGTCGGAGTCGGTCTCGCTAGATTCTGTCTCGAAGAGATGGAGTTCCTGCGGACGAGGTTTGCGCGGAGCACGACATTCGCGTGAGATATGTCCAGTCCGGTTGCAGTTGTAGCAACGTACCCTGTTACTCGCGGTACGGCTTCCCGACGATGATCCTTGACCATTCGGACGCGCAGGTCGGTTCTCCATTGCGTCAAGGTCCATCGGAGTCGGGTCGCTATTGATGGACGAGCCAGCAGTTGCGGTGACTGGTGGGGGAGCAGATGGGAACGGTGAGTACGAGGAGCGCGAGGGCTTCGAGTGCTTCCGCTGCGAACCTGAGATGTTGCTTCCAATCGAGGTCCGACCTGGATGCAGCGTCGAGAGCCGGTGGAGCTCACGGGCCGCGAAGTACATCTCCTCTACGTTCTTCGGCTTGTCGCGTCGAATGTCACGGGCGTGGTCCGCAGGGAGGTGCGCGAGGAAGTTCGCGAGCCTATCGCCGAACGTCATCTCGGTCTCCGGAATCTGCGTCTCGATGTCGCGGAATGACGAGACATATCGGGGAAGGTTGCCTTTGAATTGAAGCGAGCGTAGCTCGTTGCGGAGGGATTCAACTCGGAGTGGAGAGTCGAACTTCGTCTTCAGCTCCGTGCGCAGCTCAGCCCAGGCCAGAGGTCGGCCAAGCTTCTTCTTCAGCGCGACGTACCAACGCATTGCCTCGCCTCTGAAGAGCATAGGCACTTGCAGCGACCAGTCGGCTTCTGGAATGTGAAGTCCGCGTAAGTAGTCTTCCGTCAAGAGCAGCCAGGCACTAACATCTTCGGATTCTTTGCCGTGAAAGTGCGGCGGCTCGGCCTTGATGGTGTTGGGCCGAGAGGTGGTAGTGGGAGCGTGTTGTGGAGGGGGCTGTTGGATATGGAAGTTGGCGGAGGCGAAGGCTTGTTGGAGAGTGTCGCGGAGTTCCGGGGCAGTGATGACAGGGATGGGAGGCGGAGCAGGCTGCTGGGCGGCGTTCAGTCGCTGATCAACCTGCTGAAGTATGGCGGCGAGGGCGTTGTACGCGTCCTCGGGGAGAGAAGCGGCGAGGTTCGCAAGGAGGTCCTGGTTAGGGTTCTCCATCAGATTGACGGCGCACTTGGTACGGGAGGGGGTGTATGTGTAGCGCTACTTACGGCGTACCCGGAGTGCGAGGATGACGAGAGAGGCAAGGAGGTTAAGCAGAAGGAGTAAGCGGCGAGCGTCGAGCTCGAAGGTGAGTGCGAGGAAGTTGATACCCCACACTTGGCCAAGTGTGGTGACGCCCAGTCTTTTCGGGGTTCAGGCCGGTGAACTCGAAGACGAGGCGGAGATCTGTCGTATTCGGGTACGTTCGTGGTCCTAATATACATGCGGGTTCGTTCGTACTAATACAATATCGTCAGCAAGAAGTACGAAGCCCTCCGGCCTCGGGATGACTTCATGGTGGAGGAAGGAGGGGTCGAGGTCGAGCTACAAGATGAGATCGACGCTACGAGTGTCGACCAGCGTCCAAGGAGATAGACGAAGTGGCAAGCTAGGAATGAAATGACGAAGAGGGAGGAGGAAGAGGTGACTCGGGGAACGCGTAGCTGTACGGCGAGATAAGAGTACAAACACGAACAAACATGACGCAGACAGCGCGCCAACACGCCTCCTCAGCCACGTTGCAGCTCTTCCGACGCTTATAGCAAGAAACAGCCCTTCTTGTTCATCGTAAACCACAGACTAGCTTGAGCACGATGACGCGGGTGGAGAACCACTTGTAGAACCCGGAACTTGAAGACAACGTGCCCGGACAGCGATAGGTTGGTGAGATCCCGCGTGGTTTACTTGGAAAGGATCTTCACTCTCTAGCGATCCCAAACTTATCACAGGTAGGAGTACTGGACACGGTTCGTTACATTCTTGCGTCTCGCAGTTCCCGTGTATTAAAGACCAGCGTCATAGTACACGGTCCAGGCAAATATAGAGACGCGTTATCTATCTGGTCCTGGACGATGTGAAGAATATTCACTCATTCATGCAGCAGTGCCTCGGCCGAAGGTGAACGAGGTTCAATCGTGCACTTGAAACCAGACGGGTACCTATGTCAAGTGACCGCACGATGAGAGAATTGGAGTGAGATCAAGCTTGGCCTGAATACCACTCACGATAGGAATCCGGTAGACATCTTGACCTCGACCTTCTTCCGTTGTCCATTCGTATCGAGCAGAGGAGTGATCTTGAAGACGTGCAAGACTGACGCAACGTTGGTGAACAATGACGCATCTGCGAGGTGCCGGCCCAAGCATATCCTGCCAACGGCCATTCGTCTCAGTGTATGCCACAAGAGACATCACGCACTACCTGAGCTAACCTACGCCCGTAGCCAAACACGACGTCGTGAGGATCAGGAGTGTCCGGGTTCAGGATGCCATTCTTGAGGTAACGCTCAGGCTCAAAGACATCCGGGTTCGCATATGTCTTCGGGTCATGCATGATCGCCCTTGACACGCATCATACACCGAGTTCAGCTCCAGGACTGCCGACCAAAGCGCAAGACTGACCAGACGTTGGGGAACAACAGCGTCCCCTCCGGCAGGAAGTACCCATTGTACTCGTCATCTGCCATGGACCTGTGGGCGATGCCAAGCGGGACGACGTTCTGCCACCGCAAGGCCTCCTTCGCCACGACATTCACATAGGGCAGAGACTCCCGGTCACCATGTTCCGGGAGCCTGTCTGGACCGACGACCGCGTCCAGCTCTGCCTGGGCTTTCTCCTGGACCTCGGGGTGCATCGCCATCGCCATGAAGAACGACAGCAATGTGGCAAATGTCTGTTTGTGGCGTGAGGTAGCTGAGAAGAGCCAAGGGCAAGCAAGGAACTCACGCTGTCTGCACCGGCAGCATACCCGTTCGCGGCCGCTATTTTGGCAACTCTCTCCTGGTCAGCTGCTTCCACTTCGCTGAGGTTGGCCCTGGAGATCTCCTCCAGCATCTCGTGGGCAGCTGAATGGTGGCCTTCTCCGGCAGCTACAATGATGGCAGCGTCAGGACATTGAGCAGCAAGACGTGTTGCAGCAACCCATGATAGATGCTGCGCGACGTACCCATGCTTGCTTTGCATCGGCGAAAGGCAGTTCGAGGAAGTCGGCGATGAGACCTCTCCATCGAGCGAACTTCCTCTGAAAGCCCGCACCGGGAACCCACGCGGGGACATACTGCAAAACCGGAATGTACTCGACGAGGAAACTGCCAGGCAAGAGAGCCTCCGTCGGTGCCTCGAGCGCATCGTGGAGCAGTGACACATATTGCGGATCCTCCGGCGTGATATCAATGCCCTACATAGACTTCAACATAATCGCCGCGAACGAGCTGTTCAAACCGCGCCATATGCCTTAGCACCGCAATTGTCCAACGAAGCACGTATCACTCACAATTCCATGTGTTCACGGAGCCGGTTAGGTTCGTCCTTCAGGAGGCGGAGGAACCGCCGCACCTCCTGGAGGAGGACGGGGTAGTGCTTGGAGACAACCTTCGGAGCGAAGTGCTGCGAGGTCGCCCGGCGCGTCCATCGCCATTCTTCGCCGTACGGTAAGAGAGGCGTGTTCCAAGCCAGCCCGAGCCTGTATGGCGAGCAATCAGTCGTCCAACAGTGAACAAGGACGGATAACGATGATATGAACATACAAGTCGACGACGAGAGACTTCGGTCGGTCTGAGTATGTAGCCGAACGCTTGTCGAGGAGGTCTATCGCCGCTTGCTGAGAATGCAGTATGACGATCAGTTGATTTCCGGGTAGCTGCAGACCGACAACGTCCCCTGGACAGCGCCGTCAGTAGAAGGCTCGGAAGGGCCATCCGACACCGAGAAGCCTCCACCATATTGCTCAGCCCAAGCTCTGTACGTAACCCACGGTTGTTCCTTGGGAATATGTAGGAGGTTCCCCAGCAAAGGAAGAGGCTTCGGGCCAGGAGGCAAGGGTCCGCGGCGGCGCCTCAAACGATGGGACCGAACCAGGACGAGGACGAGAGCTGCGCATGCGGCCCCGACGAGACTCACGAGAAGAGGGAACACCATCCTACAACGGATCAGAGGACACTCGTCCGTTTGGCGTGATATGCGATATCTCCTCCGAGACGGTGCTTATGACCATATCTGATAGCCCTCCGGCGACTTGACAATGCAATGCTTCTGGGCATCTTCGGCTACCGTGCATACAGAGAGAATACTTCTACTAAATAGAGCACGTTTCATCCGTCTGTGGGGGATCAGCCTAAACCCAGTTGAATACAGATGGAGAAAAGCAGGCCCACCAGATCAAAATGCGTCTTGTGCGACCTGTGCCTGGTGGATACTAGCACGGGAGTAAGTACCACGAACCAAAAATTAAACGCATCGATAGCGAGTCGTGGTGGCTCCCAACCTGATTGAACGCTCAGATCAAGTGCGAGCGATTAATAGAAGCCTACGCATATTTACCAGAGGGCATGAGAGTTATGGTCATCGACAACACAGATTTCGCCGTTCAGCGTCGTCTAATTCAGGTTTGGAGGTCATCCATCTGAACGCGAGGACGAAAGCGTCTGTATGCTATCCGCTAAGTATACTCGCAATATTGTCAGATGGACCCCCGAGACCAAGTGCCTTCTACGAGCGAGGGTATCCTTCGCCTGCAGTTCAACCCGCTCAGAGAAGAGACTGGCCTGGACAGCAAGCCCGTACTAGTGTTCAACGTTCCTGGCTCCAGGTTGTGGTTTGAGTTTCAAAACTCATAGCATCCTGCCACGAAAGTTGTCAGTACTAGTCACGCCCCGAAAGGAAGAGAAGAAACTCACCGCCATACTCTTCGCCATGCACATCAGAGCTCCATCCCACTCGGCATCGAAGCAGCCACCATGCATGAGCTGCTGACCCGCCAGCAACAGCAGGCTGAGGCCGGTCGCTGGAACAGGCTAAAGTTGGATACATACGGGTACTTTCGTAACGTATTACAGAACGATTGTGGCTAGCACCGGAGCATAGAAGGCACCGAGACCTGTAGACAAATAAATAGGTACTATGCATAAGCCAGACCGGGATCAACCACTCATCGTTCGCGGAGCCTGAGGGTAATAAAGAGGCATGACCGACCGGAGGAACCACGAGGTACTGGAGACGGGGCGTACTAGTCAAATCAAAATATGGTCACGATGGATGCGGGGATATGAGGGGCGCGAGGGGAGCGGACGCCCGGGAAATCCGGTTCAGAAGCTGCTGAGCTACCTTACGGCGGTGGAGTATACAAGTGCTAGCTAGTAGTGGCAGCAGCAGCAGCAGCAGTGTGATGTCCGTGCGGTGCGATGCGAGGGATGGGAGGACGAGCGTAAGTAGTAAGTACAAGCAACCAGACTAGAAGACACAATTGGCGACCGTCCATATGACACCGAGACTCCAATCCAGAAAACGAGACGAACGGCAGGAAGCTAGTGATCAGCGTAAGTACGTAGATGATGACGTCGTCGGGGCAAGCGTCGCACTAGTATGCAGGCTCTCGCCACGGCAACACTAGTACTAGCACATAGTGGCATGATGCATCAGATGGCCCGAGGAAAATGAGTAATCAGACGGATGAGGCGAGTGCAAGGAGGGAGAGCTGGGGGAAGCGGACAAGGGCGAAGATCGGACTCTCGGTCGGACGCGAGGTGCCTGTCTGACCTGCGGGGTCATCGCGTCTTGAATTCGCCTATATCCCGGCTCACAGCAGACAGGCACTCCTTCTGGGCCTTCTCTCCCCTCTCATCCTCCTCACCTTCAGCCGTCGACGTCCATCCCCACCTCCCGCTCTTCCTGCTTTATGCGCTTCACCGGCAGCCTCCCCGAGCCAGCCATGCCAGCCAACGCAGTCGCAGCCATCACCGCGGCATCGCTCTCGTCACTCTCGCTCCGTCTCTTCTCCCCTCGGCCGCCCCCAGAGTCGCCTTCGGGCGGGAGCCCGAGCAAGGCGCTCTTTGGGGTCGTGTATCGTGATCCTGCGTCGGAATAGTTCGACGACAGCGACAGCTTGTCCAGGCCTGCAGCGGCACCACCAGCAGGCGAAGGCGCGTCGTACGGGGGAACCATGCTCAGGGGCCCAGGGAACGCATGCGAGAGGCCAGAGAGCGATCCTGTGCTGGACGAGCGGGGGAGGCTGTAGAATGGGGTGGAATATCCGGAGCCAGGAGCAGTTCCAGGCGTGGTGGGGGTGAGCGGTGCATAGGGGGAAAGAGGAGAGGAAGGTGAGTGCGTATGTGATCTGTGGTCGTGCGTGCGCGGGAGAGGGAAGGGAGGCAGGTGGTTGTCGCGGAAATTGAGCGTAGGATCGTTCTCGGGATCGACTTCTGCCGTGCCGTTCTGCCCACGCTGCAAGCCCACGACGCGCAGGCGCTCGACCCAACTGTGAAGGAGATGACGATCAGCGATACTTAGATGACAGGCAGCGGGAGCAAGCACTCACATGTCGGCACGGTCCAAGCTGTCCTTGAACACACCCGTCACGCTACGCAGCATATCCAGGCTCTCCGTCGCGAGCGTCAAGATCTTCTGTGCTGCTTGTGTGGCTCCGTCGACCGTCGGTGGGGTGCCGCCGCTCGCTGTGCTGCTCCCTTGCCTCGAATGCGGGTGCGACCTGTGCGATCCACGGACAGGGGACGTTGCGCGCGAGGCGGGGCGCGATCGAGGAGAAGGGCCAGCCTCCCCGGGCCCATAGCTATACGGCGCCGCACCACGATGCCTGCCCCTCGCCGAGCTCGATGCAGTCGCCGTGCTCTCCGCACGTACATCGTGTGCTGGATGGGGACCTTCCGCAGAGGCAGCTGCCCATCTCCGCGGCAGGTGCAGTATGAATGAACGCACTCGCGTGCGCGCGGGTTCTGGGAGCGCGCCGCCTGCGTAACGACTCACGACTTCGACGACCTGCCTGACCGTGTCTACGACATCCCGTTTCGCGGCTTGCAACGTGCGGAGGTGTTGCGCGGACACAGCAGCCCCATGAGGGGAGGTGTCGTTTGGCTGAAGCGAAGCTATGAAGTTCCGGAGCACAAGGATTTGCGCATCGATCTGCGCTGTTGCGTACTGCCAGAACCAAAGCAAGCGTTAGTCTGCACGTTCGCGTAAGAGGCGTCATGCATACCTGGAGCCATTGCAAGCAATACTTCAACCGCCTCATGCTCTCCTCGCTGATAGCAGCACTGATACCTCCGGCTTCCAGGAAGACGGCTTGCCATCTACTCCGCTGCGCGACCTGTTGACTTTCCTGCGCATCTGCATGCTGTGTAAGAGTCGAGGCTGGGGGAAGGGTGGGTCGTTCTGGCTGGAAACTTGAAGATGAATGTGGGGTGGGTGTGCGGCTTTCGATCGCGCCATTTGCGTGAGATGCAGTGGGTGATGTCGCTGCCAACCTGACATCGGTCAATCGCTCGAGTCTGCGAGAATATAGAAACTCACGTCCTGTTGACCGTGCGTCTTCGTCTTCTCTTGTCCGACTTCCGCTTGATGAACTGTCACGACGGGTCATGGACACATCCCTGTCCTCCCAAGGCCGCCTCGGATCCCGCGTGTCAACAGAGCCGCTGCGTGAACGATCCCCGCTGGATGTACGACGCGCATAGCTACCGAGCTGTACAAGTGACCAGAATCAGTGAAACTGCAACGATGACGACGCTGCCCCTATGCGGCCGCCAACAAGACAGTTCGGACAGGCGTATACTTGACGTGCGCTCACCAGCCCCAAGGAACAGGGACCCAGCAAATGCAGCCTCAGACGTCATGCCCTCCGGATCTGGACAAAGCGCGATAGCGTTCGAAACCGGTGGGAGCGTCTCCAGCCTCGCGCACGACTCGAGGCGTCGCAGCAGCCAGATGACCTCGACCGCAGGGAACGAAGGCACGCGATAGGAAAAGAAGGCGGAAAGGGTGGAATTGCAGAAGATGTGGGGATGCGGGGGTGCCGGAAAAGAACGCAGCAGGGATAAGGGGGAAGGGGGAAGACACGCACCCTATCGAGCTGCCTGCACGCAAAGTCGTCGAGCTGATTGACGGGGAGACGGTCGATAACCGGCCGCGAGATGCTCTTCATCGAGGACTCCATCATCTCCGCGCCGTACTGCATGTTGAAGGAGGATGCGAGTAGGATGTGTCAGTCTATCTGTTGACCTGCGAAGACGCAGCAGCGGGACGCACCTTCACGACTCGGGAGCTCGCCTTGCTCTGCTCGTACGCGCGGAGTGCACCACTCACGAGCGGGAGATTCGACACGCGCGACAGCGACTTCCACTCCTCCTCGCCTTCCCTCGGCCTGTCGCGCGCACTAGCATCCCGATCGCCCTCCGCGAGCAAGCGCTGCAGCCTGCGCTCTGCGTCGTCTTCGCGCTGCACATCTTCATCCATGAGCGACGGGGAGGGCAAGGACGGCGAGGATGTGGTCGATGTGACCGAGAGTGCGGGGGTGGTCTGGAATGCTGCAGCGCACGACGGCAAGTGGTAGCAGCACGAGAACAAGCGAGAGCGCGGAATGCAAAGCACGGAAGATGTAGAGGTTAAGGTGTGTCGAGATCAGCTTCAAAGCTTTGGGGTTGCGCTCCATGTCTCATGTGAAATAACTCACATGTGGACGGCGAAGAGGTGCTGTTGTGTGCGCTGTTGCGCATGTCGCCGAGCGCACGGACGGCGATGCGGACGGACTCGTCCTGGTCTTCGAGGGCCATCAGGTCGGCTAGCGGGCGCGGCGGGGCGCGGGGCGGGAGGAGGAGGAGGCGGAGGCGGATGAGAGGAGGGTGTGGATAGCAGCGCGAGAGTAGTGAGCTCAGTGCGTTGGGGAAGCGAGAAGCACATGAAATCTGCCACGCGATCGCTTTCACGTGCGTCCCCGCAATTCAATCTTATCGAGGCGCCCGTTACCAGATGTCCTCGAGGCTCGCCCACAACTCCAGCCGAGCTCGACGTGGGACGACTCGGACAGATACAATAAAGACGCTCTACACTACCGGCACCAACGGCCATATACATACACGCATAATAGAGATCCGGACGCAAGGGGTGCCTATACAATATCCTAACAGTCCGCCCAAGCTGGAAGTTAACACAGCACAGACAAGACGACACAGAGCAGGGAGGAGCGGGAGGGAGAAAGCAACAGACAAACAAGTAGGGGTGGGGGGTTATGCACATTTTGCAAACAATGTCCGCATACCGCATACGCCATAAAACAACCGCACCACGACACTCTTCATTCGCGCGCGGCAGCGGGCGCAGGTTGCGAGGGAGCGACG
This sequence comes from Cerioporus squamosus, assembly GCA_022592435.1. Lineage (NCBI taxonomy): Eukaryota > Fungi > Basidiomycota > Agaricomycetes > Polyporales > Polyporaceae > Cerioporus > Cerioporus squamosus. The sequence continues at coordinate 141,506 of JABYQS010000088.1, read as the reverse complement.
TGCCATACTGGCGCGCCTTCCCGGTTGCCCTTCTCCTGCCTGACCAACGGTACTGCCGGCGCTGCTGAGCCTTCGCCCTGCCCCGACGACTGCCCCTGCGAGGGCGACTGCTGAGGCTGCTCTTGAGGTTGCTGCTGAGGTTGCGTCGATGACTGACCCTCCTGAGGAGCCCCACTGGCAGCGCGCATGTCGTCTATGCCTCGCTTCACCCCTGCCATGAGCCTGTTCGTGTGTTCCAGCATCATCTCCCAACGTCTGCGCTCCTCGTCGAGATGGCGATAGTGCGCTTCCAAATCTGGCAGCGTAGGCACCGGAGGAACACCTTCCATGAGCTGGGGAGGCGGCGCCATCGGAGGACCGCTGTGGTAGAACGACGGCGGTACATGTGAAGGGAACGGCTGCGGGTGGCCACCTGGGACGTGAAGCGGCGGGGGAAGGCCGTATGGGGCACCCGGTTGAGGGTTCATCGCATGGCCAGCGATGGGAGAATGCGTCCTGCTTGGCACGCCAGGACCCATGGGAACGTTCTGTGCGGAGCCGGAGCGGACGTAGCTCGGGGGAGGGGGCGGGACACCGACACCACCGTATTGCGTGTTCATCAAGCTGTTGACGACGTCGGGGCCAAGAGCTGCAATGAGCCCAGGGAGAGTTTGGGAGTTGGGGAAAGGGTTGCCGCGCGGCGCGCCAGGACCATAGTCTTGCGACGCCTCCATACCCTGCATCATCTGCTCCCCCCACTGGCCCGCCTGGAGGTTACTGCCCTCTCCGGCACCACCGGCAGTCCCGCGTGCAGCCGTCCTACGCACTTTCCGCGGCTTGCCCTCCTCGTCCTCATCCTCGTCCATCCCCTCCGCATCCTTGCCACGAGCCTTCGACGTACGCGGCCGACGCTGGCGCTTCTTCGGCTGTTCCTCCTCGCTCTCCGTCTGCCCACCAGCAGAGCCAGAAGGCAGCGCACGACCAACACTAGCCAGGACCTCTGCTGCCGCTTGGTCTGTCATCCGATCTTGTGGAGTGGGGGAGCTCGGTGCGCCGGGAGCTGCAGGGACGCGCTTCCGCCGCTTGATCACGGTCTTCTTCATCGAGTTCGGGCGATGCGTGCCGTGAAGCTTGAAATAGAGACCTGCGAGGTTGGAAGGGGCGCAGAGGGGAAAGATTTGGCGTCAGCAAGTGAGTTCACGACGAGTTCAACGTCAAGACCGGAAACTGCCCGGAGCCAGCTCTTCGTCATCAATCTGCAACCCGGTAAGGTACGATGCCCGCTCCTCTCGCACCCGTTGGATCGGCCCTCTAACGGGTGTCAACAGCGTCGCTAGCACACACGCAGAGGAATACCCGACCGCCGCAACCAATGGGAGATCGGGTGCGCACACGTTATCTGATAAGATATCACCCCGTGATAAGCGAGATGAAATCATATCTACGTGCGAGCGCCGCACACGAGCACTCAGCAGATCGAGGACAAAGGGCAGCCAGAGTCTTGCGTGGCACAGGGAGGAAGACAACAAAGCAGAACGGAACACGTACCACATGCATTACAGATGTTGTTACCCACATCATCTCTCCTCCAGAGCGGCGTGGTGCTCGTCCCACAGTTCGCACAGCTGAGCGCACCGACCTGGTTTCGGATTCTCGACCTGCCGTTAGCCGGAGTCTGCGAGCTGATGACAGGGGACGACTCGGCGCCGGAAGTCTCGGCGCCCTGTTCGGGGCCAGAGGGGGTGGCGTCCATCCTCTGCGCCGGTGCTTGCCCGTTGGATGGCTCGATAACTCCTGCTTGGATAGCGTTGTTATAAGTGGGACATCCATCGCAAGCTGACGTGCCTCCTGTGCCGTCACAACGACCGTCACCGGGGCAAGTGCCAGCCTTGTGCTTGTGCACGGGCGTCTGCGGTGCCTGGCTTGGTTGGCCTTTCGCTTGATGGAGAGCAGGAGACGCTGCGGGAGTAGGCATAGTGGGTGGAGAGGTTGTCCTGAGATGGGCCTGCTCTTGGATTTGAGCCTGAGCTTGCGCAGGCGACAGGAAAGGGCTGGGAGGGACTGTGTGCTTTGCGTTGGGATGCGTCGCCGACTGGAGGGTCGATGTGCGACCGAGGGAGACAGGGCGAGGAACGTGCTTTGTCCTGTAGTAAAGGCCTGTGCAGGAGAGTGTGATAAGTCAACGAGGCGATGGGAGGATGACAAGACAGCATTATCAGGGAATAAGTGAACATGAGCATGACTGCAGGCACTTCGCGCTAGGGCTTGTCTGAGGAGATCCAGCAGCAGCAGCAACGAAAACTCGTGATACCGCAAGCCTGGTTGGATGCCTTCCTGCGTGATAGTGTGCAATGCGGCGTTGCGTGAGGGAGGAACGATACTCGCGCACACTACACGAGACATGCACGAAACGCAAAGATGCAGCGAGGGATCGATATGATTGCCTCCGAGACTACGAATGAACGCGCCGGACACGTGGTGAAGGAGGTAAGTTATCATGAACCAGTGTCTCACCCGGCGAGGGAAGTGCAGAACGCGGTCGCCCATAGCGGAGATATCTCAGCCGATACCGAGAGTGAAAGAGTGACTCACCGCAAGCATTACAGATAGACTTGCCGTCGTCACCACGTCTCCACTGAGGGGTGTTGGCCGTCCCGCAGTTGGTGCATGCCAACTCGGAAATAGCGGGCGGATTGTTCTGGTCCGCAGCACCATCGACATTGTCGCTGGATCGCTCCTTCAGCGCCGGGTCCAGAGGAAACGGGGAATCGCCGTTCCGCGCATGCAAGGGAGGAAGGGGGGCCGGAGCGTCGACAGGAGACGCATCCTCGTCATTCCTCGAGTGGTCAGAAGCTGGCGGGGTGTGTATGTGGCCGTTGAACTGTAGCCTCGACATGGTAGACAGCGCATTATTGTGCATGTTCATGACGGGAGACTCGAGTACGACCGGAGCCATTATAAAAGGTGAGATTAAGTGGGAGTATGGTTGCGGAGAAGCTATTAGTAAGAGGAGGCCGAGTATGCGGAGTCGAAGCTGACGTGAGCTGTGCGGTCGCCGTGGTCGAGAGCACCAAGGGGGGCGAAGACGACGGCGGTGAGTGAGGTGGACGCGTCGAAGTCGACAGCCGGGGAGAGTGAGGAAGGTAAAGAGGCAAAAAGCCGGGAGGAATGCGTCTTGATAAAAACCCTGATAACCCACATCCATCGGGCTCCAGCCAATCCCAGGCCGTCCATTTGGGGCGGTGGGCGCAGGCGTCTATCACCAGGTTGTCGTTGCCGCTATCATATCTTATCAGCCCCCGGAGCGCCTGTCATCTGGGCTTCGTCTTGCTCACAGTTGCTCAACCAGACATGCCATTTGCTCCGAAGCTTCACAGGCAGTTAGTTCTGTTTGCAACAGCTGGCTACATATGTTCCAGCATGGAGGCAGGAACGAGGGGAGATCCCGAGGCGGGAACCTCGGTGTTGAGACGACCCTCTCGGTTGGACAGATCTTATCTCCTCCGCGCCGTTCGCTTCTGTCGCTTCCGCCTGTGGCCTAGAGCGCCGGCGACCTTGTCAGGACTCAGGACCGCACAACTTGCGCACATCTGGCCTGTTCGTGCGCCTTGTCTTGGCTCATGTACCACTATGTATTCGTCGGCCGACACCGAGCAGGGATGCCCTGCCATGCCTGAGCGTATCGTAATATGGCATTGGGATCGACCGCAGGACACGTCACACCGTGCACGAGAGATGTTTGACAATTTCCCCGCATCATGACGAAAGCCACGCGATCATCCAATCGCAATTGCCACTGGCCAGGCCCGGAAGTCCTTGGAAGCGGTGTGGGCGCTTGCCTAACAACAGCGCAGATCGGGGTCTATATGCGTGCCCTGCGCAGATAACCACGACCCAGATGCCCCCGCGGTCTTATCTCACTTTCCCTCCGTCCTCCTTCCTTGCGAAACACATCCGGACAGCGCGCGAGCGGCCGATTGCCCTGTCCTGCGACAGTTGACTGCGATAGTTGCCCGAGCATCAAGGGGAGAAATGCGGCGCGAAGCCATCAGTCGAACCAAGACTCGTGATCATACACTGGTGACCACGGACCACTGGTCATTTGTCCGACTTCGAATCAGAGACAGGAAATGCGTAACCCGGACGTACACGAAAGCCCAGCAGACCTGGATCAAAAACGTCAGGAAGATTCACGAACGGCTCAGAGCTCCTTGAGTCGAAGGACTGTCCAACATAAGTACTTCAGTTGGACGAGGTACAAGGTCGTCTCGCGATCCTCGCAGTCGGGTTGCGATTGTGGACGCGCGCCACTGCTGGACAAGCTTTTGCATATGATGAATGTGCCCCGACCGCAACGCGCCATATTGCGAGGAAGTCTAGACAAATGACTATTACTCCAAGTTCCGTCCGAGAGCAGCAATGATCATGCCTGCACCCTGCACCAACGATGCGCTGCAAATATTGTAGTGCCTACCATGTGGCCGAACGTCTAATTTTCCAGGCTTACCGACACGTGAAACACCGGAGGGCGTTGTACATAGCCAGACGTGCTTCGTAACTGCAACAATAGCTCGGGCACCTCTTGAGCGACCACTATTTCCGCACGAAGTGCTATGACGCGTCAGCGGACTTGTGTTAGGATGTGCTGAACTACGTACATAGCTCAACAACGGCGACGATCTGTAGGATGGTGAGTGAGAATCCGGTTGCGAGCTTTGCCGAGTTGTTGATGCGACTCCAGAAGCTGGCAATATTATCTGTGCAAGAGCATGTTTTCTGTGCGGCCAAGAGTCAATGAATATCGAAACTCGGACCCGAGAGTACAGGCGTCATCCTGAGCGTCCTATGTAGTTCCATAGAGTCCAGGCAGGCTTAGGATGTCACCGATATGTCAGTGTCAGGCTGGTCGTATGGCCGAGTTTCTCCCAGCGTTCAGCTACAACAGCAGATATATGCCTGCGTATTCCATCTGACATCGAGATGTGAACAAGCGCGAGCGCATCCCCCTGCTATGTGCATACGCATGCTGGAGCTCCTGGAGAACTCTTGGAACTTGAAGGCCAAGCGTTGCCAGTGAGTCTGCGGTTAATCCGAATTGAGATAAAGAACTGACATGCTGCATCCGGTGGCTCATTCTCCTAGTTTCTACAGACCGCGGACGCTTCCTAGACCGTAGGTAACAAGTAGCTTGACAGACTATGACGGTTAGCAAACGGTTGGAAGCTGGGACGGACTCAGCTCCGGAAGTGGACACTTCAAGGTGAGCGCTAGCGCCGGCTCGGGCGGGCGTTTCCGCCACGTGGCCGAGACGCGGTGGCTTTGGGCGATAGTAGACAGTTTGCGCAAGACATCCGACCCGGCCCCCTCAAGTTCAAGACACCATGGTGAGTCTATGCCCGTGTGCTGCATGCCAGAAGGACGTTCGGGCTGTCGAGATGCTGTGGATTGGTCGAACGGGGTGGATTGAGGGACTTGGAGGGGTGGATGGCATGGGTCCGTCTCGGATGACGGTCGTCTCGCCTGGAGTGTCCGTCTGGCATGCAGATTCACTCTGACCGCTCGAGTGCACTTGTGCTAACTCCTGCTTGCTTCGTTTTCTCTAGACGAAAGGTTCGTGCGACGCAGCTTGGAGGCTTTTGTTGGGAGTTGGGACTGATCTGCGTGCTTTTGGATGACGGTACATAGGTACCACCTCCTTCGGGTGCGTCTGCAGTACGATCTCCATTCCTTGTGTGGTGCTTATGCTCGTCTACGATTTACAGTAAGCGGCACACCAAGTCCCACACCCTCTGCAGGCGGTGTGGCAACCGTGCATTCCACAAGCAGCACAAGGGTATGTCCTCTGTTCCTTAAATTCAACACTTTCGCCAATACCCCCATCTTTGAGTGTACAATCCCTCACGCCTTCTATGCAGAGTGCGCGCAGTGCGGCTACCCCAGTGCCAAGCTCCGGTCTTACGAGTGGGGCCAGAAGGCCAAGCGCAGAAAGACAACCGGTACTGGCCGCATGCGCTACCTGAAGACGGTCTCGAGGCGGTTCAAGAACGGCTTCAGGTGCGTTTGTCCAGACTTCCTCCTTTTTTTCCGCAATGCGTGACCTTTGCATCTACAGGGAGAACACGCGCGCAGTCAAGCGGACCAAGAAGACGACGGAGGCATAAATCCCTGCCTAGGCACGACCCGCATCATCGACTGTACCGCACGAGCTGGTGGCTCCTCTTCGTCTCGCATCGCATCGCACCCTCCGTATATGTCTTGTCCCCTGTATACTGCTACACAAGTACTGGCACAAGCTGCCACCCGCCGCACAAAATACATGCGCTATGCCATGCCCATTTATGCATGCCTTTTCGGATCATTCATCGCGAAGCTACCTATAACCGCAAGACGTCGAGCAGACGTGTCTAGGTCATGACGACGATGTGCAAACATGCTATTGTTAGTATTACTATCTACTCCCAGTCGGACATGTCCTCCAACTCGTCTTCCCCCAACAACTGTATGGATGCGTTCCCCTGGTGTCCCGCTTGCAGCAAGATATCAGCAAGGGTTATACTGTTGCCTTCGTATACCTCCTCGTCTTCAAAGTCATCATTGGGTAGGGCTGCGTCATGTGCAGATTCACCTTGCACTCTTCGTTGGTCCTCACCCTCGTCGAGCTCTGGCGCACTCTCCAAGTGTAGACTGGGGAGCCGAGGAACGTTGACTCGTTCGTACTTCTCGATGTCAAAGGACTGTCGCGGCCCGCTCCTCTTCACGCTGGACAGCAGCATACCGCGCGTGCCTTGCATCTGGCTTCGGACTGGCGTGCGCGGCAGAGGTGTCCGCGGTCCATGTCGAGGTTCTTCGTACTCAGCGTCATCTTCCAGCTCCGAGTCCGAGCGGTCCTGTACGGCTTCCACGATCTACAGGTACATTTTCTATGCATGAGCGCAAGTAGAGATACGTGGTCATATTGATCTTGGTACGTACGCGGAGGATATCTGCATCTGAACCCCGTCCGAACATCGTGGATCGTCTGGTTCTGGCTGCAGATGCACGTCGTGAGAGCCTATGAGCAGTTGCGTTCGCCTTTGCGGTGGCGGATCCTTCCCTTCCCGAGGGTACCTGGGCCCGGGTCTTTGGGGGATCGGCCACGCGTACGTGCTTCGTACCGGAAGGCGCACGCTGCTTCCCCGGAGGCACCGAGTGATTGAACGATGGTACGCCACGAGCGCTGCTACCAGCAGCAAGCTGTGTGCGAGAGGATGGGAGACGCAGCCGCGAGGCAAGCTGGGGTACAGGGGCCTCGGGCTCCGAGTCTGATGGTGGGAGAGGATCGGCGGTGAAGGGAGGGAGATGGGTACTACGAATATGTGCGATGCGGTCTTCGATGGTGTTGTCCGAGGGAGGGCCTACGAGCCCGAATCGTGCTACAGCAGAGTCGTCCGCAGGCTTTTGCAAAGAGTGGCAACATCAACATGAGTAACGATATGGGCACAAGCACATCAGTAAGCGAACGTTGCGACGAGAGAAACAAGTCTTCTACCTTGAAGTCGATCCCCTTTCCGGACCTGGGACTCCATAGTGTCGTGTCCAGCTGCAGCTGAATACCAGTGCCCCTCGCCTTCTGCAACGGCCGTTGCGACGCCTCCTTGGCCCTTGCTTTTGCCAGTCGATGTTGCAGTTGCGCATGTATACTCTGCGCATTCGCCAAGGCTGTCTGAAGCGATGTGTTCACTTTGTCTATAGCTGCCAGCCGTTCGGTAATGGCAAGTGAGACCGGGATGGAAGCCGTGCCAGCAGCCTGGGGGTGTGATAGCTTAGGCTTCGTAGGAAAGATCGTCGCTCGGAGGGCATGTAGGTGTGCAGGATGATGCGCTGCTGCAATGGGCAACGGCGGAGATGCCTCGTCCGCGACCTGCGTGACAACATGGTATCAATTGATGAACTTGCCCGTACAGCGAGTTGGATTGGTGACTTACCGGTGATTGTGATTCTGGGACATATTGAGGGTCAGCCCCTGTGTCGTATCGATCACCCGTTGGCGCAGTTGTTGTCGCCGAGGTACTATCATCGAGCAGGCCCGCGAGCAAGGTGATGAGCCGCAGCGCAGAATGCCCGTCTTGGCCTCTCCACGGTCCGCGGAGGAGATCCTGTTGTCGAGAATCCCGCAAGGCCAGAAGCCTATTCGTCTCCAAGGAGTCGTACTTGGAGCTCCCGGCAAGCTTGGGATCTGCTATCCGTCCCTAAGAGGCGTGCACGCGTCAGAATGGACTCGCCGAAGCGGCCCTGGGGGCACATATCACTGACCCGAATGAGCTCCAGATCGAGCTGTCTCTGCACAAGGATCGCTGCAGCTCGCTCCCACTCCTGCCTCGCGCTCTGGGCAGCTGCAAGCCGTGTGGTGTACACCCTCGACAGCGCATCGAGGTCATTCTGCAAGTGGCAACGTCACGCCAAGCATCATCAGAGAAGACGGAGATGAAAGCGATCGATGTTCCATTCCGCACGCACTTCGCGGTCTTTCACGGACGAGCCTGGGAGGCGCAACGAGGACGTCGTCCTTGCGGTGTTCTTGAGGACGGCATGACTAGACAACGCCAGAATCAAGCGCTCGAACCTGGACCCGGGGGACGATCGCTGTCAGTATGCTGGATGAGATGAGGTAGCAGGCGGTGGGTATCGCGCACCGGTCGCCTGAACATTCGTCCAGGATGGATTTGCGCACGACGACGTCCTTCCACCACCACGCCGAAGCCTCGTCCGAGTGTGCAGGCTGCTTGCCCTTGGTGTCTCCAGCGTGGGTGGTGTGCACAATCGCGTTCCTCATTGTCTCCACGTACTTGGACAGGGCGATGCGGAAGGCGGTGGTGTCTGACGGCTGCAGGCATGGATATGTGGATAAGATCTGCAGGTAAGTGGTTCGAAGTCAGTGCATCTCTCACGCGCAGAACGGCTGAGATACCTACGTTCTTCGCACGTTCCTTGCTGCCCTCTATCTTCCCGACGAGGAAGTAGGTGATGTCTTCCATGGCTTTGCTTCGTTCGCGCATGCCACGGCTGGGGTCGAACAGCCGTTCATCGTATCCTGTCGCATCTTGGAGCGGATAATTCAGCAGATGCAGATGCAAAATTATCAGCAGCCCGTTAGGGATGCTATAGTCAGTAGTCATCAGACCGGTGTTGCGGCCGACGCTGCGCGGGCACGCGATGCAAGTGGATGAAGCACAAGAAACGCGGTCGACGCGCGTCTCGAACCTCAACGCGCCGCGATCACGTGTATCTACCACACCTGCCTGGGCTCTCGAAAGTTACCACAGCACTAGTACTTTCACTCTTCACTCTAGGCCATCTAAGGTGACTTGGAGACCATCTATTTGACCGGTAAACCAGAGAACACAATCAAGCTATGGATACAGGAAGAGATCAGGTAAAATCCACCATACAGCGCCGGCCTCACTCCATATCGAAGAGTAAGATCTCCGCGACACGGACCCCAACGTTCTCAACCACCAACTCCTCCCCAGGCGCAGCAGATATGTACGCGCCGTCGCCTTCTCTCAGGTCCACCGGCCCGCCCTCAGCAGCGCCCGAGACACGCACATGCGCGCCGCTCGCCTCCTTCGTGTTGTACCCCGACGTCTGCACGACGTGGATATACCCCTTCCCCCTCGCGAACTGATGCGGAAGCTTCTTCCCCTGCGACAGCAGCGTCGCGTACAAGTCAAGCGGAGAGTGCACGGGCGCGGGACCAGGTGCCTCGCGCTTCTCGACGACGCCCTCGGCCTGCACGGGCGCAACAACGTGCGCCCAGCGGTCCTTCTTCTCCCCGTAGGAGAAGTGGCGCGTGAAGTACTGGGGGCTGAGCCCGCGCGTGGAGGGAACGCTCCAGATCTGCAGGAAGTGCACCGGCGTGGGGCCGTGCGTGTGCTCGCTGTGGCGGATGCCCGTCCCGGCGGAGGTCATCTGGAGGTCGCCGCGCTTCATGATCTCGACGTTGCCCATCGAGTCGCGGCTGCGGGAAAGGACAAGGAGAGCGGGTCAGTCCCAATTCCCGGGCGCGTCGAGGGTTGGGGTGAGGTACTCACTGCTCGAGCTCGCCGCTCACGATGTACGAGAAGATCTCGAACTCGCGGTGCGCGTGCGTGCCGAAGCCCGTTTTGGGCTCGACGCGGTCCTCGTTGATGACGCGGAGGCAGCCATAGTGGTCGTGCTGGGAGTCGTAGTAGCTAAACGGATCAATGTAAGCGCAAGCGTTCCTCTCATCCATGAGGGGTCCTGCTCACCTGGCGAAGCTGAACGTATGGAACGTCTTGAGCCAGCCATGGTCGGCGTTCCCGCGCTCGTTACTGGGCCGCGAAACAAACTTCATCGCAGAGATAGGGGTCGAGGAGAAGGCGCGGCGGTGGTTAAGTCCAAGAGCAGGTGTAGCGGCAATGCGAAGTGCTCTTGCGGAGCGGAGTGCAAGTTTCGAGTGCAGGACAGACAGCTTGGTCGAGGTGATCGAGTTTGTGGGGGTTGTGAGGACGTCCCCGTCAACATCCCTCCCTTATATACCCCTCCCGCCCCCTTCCACAGAGCCCAGATCGCATGAATCATCTTGCATGTCCGGCGTAATGGAGATGTCCAGATAGACGGGGGTGTTTGAGGCGCGAATTTCCTTATCTAGCTCGGCCGTACTCACGCTGCTTACCTAATCCCATCTTGAACCCCGAGCGCCTGCCCATATATGGGGACCGAGGGCGCACGGTGCCCGTGTCGCTGACTACGGCATGCGGCGAGTCTGTCTGCGCTGTCTCCACTTATGGCCATAATCATGGCGTGGCGTTGGTAAGTGTTAGAAAGCGTTCGAGCGATTCGAGCGAGACTGAAGAGGTCGAACACCTGCTAGCTGCTTACTTACTAGTCACCAGTGGCCCTGCACAAACGGCCTTTTTCTGGCGTCTCCGTACGGCATCACGGTGCGCTAGGTATTCTCAACATTGCAACGCTTACCGTTATGCATGAGCCCATGCGGTAAACTCAATGAAACAGACAACCTGCAAGCTTAGCGCCAGGTGTCGAGTAGCCATGAGGCAGACACGGCAGGCATCACAGCGTTTCGGACGGGACAAAAGGCATGCCAATGGGCGAAAAGGCGCCGCGCGAGGTTACCTTTCGGCCAGGTTTCAGGCGAAAAGGAAGCCTTTTGGCCGGTTGCGCTCTGAAACGAGACAAAAGGTATACTCGCGCGGCGGATATGTCGCGCCTTGTGGCCCGTCCAAAATGCGGGTATGCCTGTCGTGAGAAGATATCTAATCGCATTTTTCAGGCGGATCTGCATGGGCGCTTTACCTCCTCCTCCTCCGTCACCTCCGCTCCCTGGTCTTCTTGCCGACGATGGCGACGCTGCTGCCCCCGCCGAAACGACAAAAGGTCTACCATGGTGTACCCGAACCAGAGAAGGAGCTACCTCAGTCAGCACCGCATATTGTCGTCCAGTTTGTGAGCGAGGATGACGGAGAACCTCTTGCACCTGCCGTGAACCTCCCGGCAAATGTCTCGAGAGAAGGGCTAGAGGCGCTTGTGAACAAGCTGAATACGAAGGTTCGTGAATCGTGTAGCATCTATTCGTGCGGAGGGACCCATGTCATGGAACCGCAGGATGAGACGAGCGCGTTCGTTAGGACTATGTCCGTGTCGTACGTACAGACGCCAATATCAGCCATTCAAGATGCTTCGTCTCATCCGGCTGATGGTACTAGGACATGAGACCCCACCGGCACGAACCCAGACGGGCATAGCTGAACTTGGTTATTCAGGACGAAGACCCTGTCCCGTTCTCGTTCCATATATCTCTGCCTGCAGACGCGCAGACCCCCGCTGCCCCGACGCGAATAGCGATCGCAAAGTCTATCGAAGAAGATGTCTTGTCGCATCCATCCCACGCATTCACGCCCGAAGACGTGTTCGTGATCCACTGCTCGCCGCAAGCGGTCTTCAAAGTCCGACCAGCAACGAGATGTTCATCAACGCTGTCCGGTGCGTCCTGCTCGGCCTTTATTCGCTGCTGCGGACGCTTACATTCCATCTCATTGGTCAGGACACACCTCGCCAATACTGTGCGCGTCGTTCTCGCCGACAGGCAACCTCCTCGCAACAGGTTCCGGCGACTGCAACGCGCGGCTGTGGGATCTCTTCACCGAGACCCCCTCTCATGTTCTCTCCGGACACAAAGGTTGGGTACTGTGCGTCGAATGGGAAGCCATGGAAAGGAAGCTCGCCACGGGCGGGCACGACGGGCATGTCCGTCTATGGGACCCGAAGACAGGAAAGCCGATCGGAGACGCACTCAAGGGCCATACGAAGTGGGTAACCTCGCTCTCGTGGGAGCCCATACACATGTACGTCTCGTCGTTGGCAGTGTTTCGAAGTAGTCGTATCTAACGTCTCCTAGAAATCCCACGGCGCCTCGTCTTGCATCGTCGTCCAAGGATGGGACAGTGCGTGTATGGAACACGGCCGTACGACGGTGCGAGTACTCGCTGGGTGGTCACACTGCTAGCGTGAACGTGGTGCGATGGGGTGGCGGCGGACTTAACGGCAAGGGCGTCCTATATACCGCCTCGAGCGACCGAACCGTACGAGTGTGGGACGCGAACGGGGTGAGTATGGGCGTGCAATGCTCATTTTCGTGGGTTTCAGCATGCTTATCAGGGTCCTCCAGGGAAAATGCCTGCACATACTGAAGGACCATGCGCACTGGGTGACCACCTTGACTCTCAACACCGACTTTGTGCTGCGGACGGGCCCTTTCGACCACCTAGGCAAGAAGACAAGCTCGGACAGCGAAGGTACGTCCTCTTCCCTCGCGTGAGATGACACCGTCCGGTTGCCCTTCTCTTCTCCCGCGCGATGTTTCTTCGTCGCGGCGCGACTGCGACCTCTGCGCACTGAACTCCGGGGACGTACGTCCCATCAGATCGACCGAGGCTGACGAACTTCCTCCTCCCACAGCGCAGTCGCTCGCTCTCGCGCGGTACAACGCGCTGGTATCTGCCGCCGGCGAACTCCTCATCTCCGGCTCGGACGACCACACGCTCTTCCTGTGGTCGCTCTTCCCCTCCCGCACGGCATCCGCCGACGCGTCCGCGGCCGCCGCCGAGCGCGGGGGGAAGCTGAAGCCCCTCGCGCGGCTCACGGGGCACCAGCGACAGGTCGCGCACGTCGCGTTCAGCCCGGACGGGCGGTGGGCCGCGAGCGCGGCGTGGGACAACTCGGTGCGCGTGTGGGACGGGCGCACGGGCAAGTTCGTCGCGACGCTCCGCGGGCACATCGCGGCCGTGTACCGGCTCGCGTGGAGTGCAGACTCGCGGCTGCTCGTCAGCGCGAGCAAAGACAGCACGCTGAAGGTGAGCTGGCCAACTTGTTCGATCATGTTTGGGGTTGACGGCTGGGCGTTGGTGGGCTTGGGTCGCCACTTGTCGCGAGGCTACGTGGCAAGTGGCGTTCGGAGCTTGTGGCCAATTGCGCACTTGACAACTCATTGTCGATTGTCGTGCTTGGCCCAGCCGTGTTCGACTACATTACGGCGCTGTGGCAAAGGGCTGATATGTTCTTCTCGACGTTATGAACAGATCTGGGACCTCAAAACGTACAAGCTCAAGACGGACCTCCCGGGCCACACGGACGAGGTGTACTGCGTCGACTTTGTCGCCGACAAGCTCGTCAGCGGCGGGCGGGACCGTACGGTCAAAATGTGAGTCTTGTCGTGCCTTTTTCATTCACCGATACTTTGATGTGTCCCCTCCGCCGTGATGCTGTGGCGGTCGGATGCTGATGAGCTGTTGAATCCGCAGATGGAAGAACTAAAAACAAAAGTGGACTGCGACGTCTAGTCGTCGTCCGCGCGCGCACGCCGCAGGAAGCTTGAGCTTATCCCGCCGCTCAGCATGTGCTAGAAGTTTTCTTTTTTTGCACGCAGCACGCCACCGGTGCTGCCTGCGGATCCCTGTAGGCTGTTACATGAGGCGGTGGCGGACCCGAGGGGACGTCGAGCGAGAGTCGGGAGTCGACATATGACGAGGGTTTGATACATCGATGATGTTGTGCACATGGCTGCCGAGGTTAGACTCGACACTACTTGTTCGTTGGGGTGCCCAGAATCCAGATATCGCGACTCAGAACCCCAACGGGACCGTCAAATACATATTGTCGTGATCGCCCAGTCGGCTGGGCTTCGAGGTTATTATTTTGCATCTTCAAGGGTCATGGAGATGCCATGGACGTTGGATTATGCGTTGGCGTTGTGGAGCTGTACGAGAGGGTACCCTCGCAGTACCATAAGAACATGATACGCACTGCGCAGCGTGGAAGCACCTCGGTAAGTCAGTCACGGTATGTTCAACCCCGAGGAAGGTTATGTTCGAAGTTGCATGGAACATGCGCTTATTCCCTGACAGTACGGCAGATAGGTTTGTCCACCAATATTGAGCGGTGATGTCGAGTTGATGAGTGCGTTCGAGACGTGCTTCCGCGTCGCATGATGTCAGTCAGGCCCCCTTCTCTCTGTGGGAGAGTTCGGTTTGGTCGACCGTTCTTGCCCAATGACCTCGTCTGCCACGCGGGCGGGCCCGAATCCGTCAGAGGTTCAGAGGTCCCCCTGCCCAGGAACCCTGCTGCCTGCTCCGTAAAGACCGTCTTGTGCGGGGGCCACTCGCCAGTCGCCATACCAACGTGGTCTCGATCAGCCACGGGAACCCGAAGGACTCGGATGGCCTGCTTGATTCCACGATGATATAGAACCCTCAAACCATTCGGGGACGCTCGTCGAAGTTTTCTGAAAGGCTCTGCTCGATGCGGACGCGGCACGCGGACATGAAGGGAGTTCCCAAACGTCTATGGGCGGCCCCGGGGGAGATACAAGGGGCGTTGACGGGAACAGAAGACGGCTCAGGGCACTGACAAGCCGCTGCGTACTTGCCGCGGGAATCTGCTGGCCGCCGCCGGGATGCAACTGACGGCATGGGTAGAAAGTCTGTGCTGCGTCTGTTCTCGTGTTCGCAAGGCTCACCCCCGCCAAGGAACGACTCTTGCGATCGCTGGATTCAAGTCGGAGATGGGAGGGTTCACATGGGAGCCCTTCTAGCCTGCCGACGGAGTTGGCGGCTGCGCCAGGTCTCACCAGTCTGTTGCGGTACTTACGCGCAAGCACAGTACCCAGCTGCAGTACTGCAATGCCAGGGTGCTGCGGATGGAGGCTTTGCACCCGGGCCCGGGCGCAGACGATGGGGTTAGTGCGACGGGAACTGTCAGATCCCCGGGTGCAGGACGTCAAGGATTGACATCGAGGAGGTGCGACAGGCAGAGCCCTGGGGAGCAGGGCGGAGATGCGTGAAGAAAACTCCGGGAGTACCTTGGTTGATGGTGGCAGGACGCTGGTTCCGACGCTGGCAGCTAATTCAGCTTGGCCGCCTGGGCATGTCGGCTGGCCGGGTGGGCGAGAAGACGAGAACGGCGATTGCGCCCGCAGACGACTCCCACCAGGACCAGGTTCGCTGCGCCCGGAGGCCCGAGGGTAAGTATCGTCGCGACTCGCGAGCTGGCCGCCACATGCATCGGGCTGAGAGGTTAATCGGATTCAATAAGGGGGTACTTATGACGAGGGCCACAGCGTAAACAGAGCAAGCAGAGTAATAGCAGCAGCAACCGATCGCGCGATCGCAGTGTGGGGGCGCCGAATCGGGCAGTCGCCGAGTGCGCTGCCGGAGCGGGAAATTAAGAAGGATCAGGGCGAGCCGCCATCCACTACCCCAGTCCACCCAGGCTTCGAAAAGAAGAGGCCGGCCGCTGGTTATGGGAACCCGCTGCATGTCCTCTCTGCCCCCTTCGCCTCTCTTTCTCCCCCTTCCTTTCCTTCAAGTACCGTATCCCGCGCGCACCTGCCCCCCTTCCCGCCCGCTCCCCCCGCCCCGCCGACGTTGGCGACATGGCCTCCAGCTCCTTCGCCTCTCTGATCGACCTCAACTCGACCTTCGGCGCGCTCTTCATAGGCTTCGGGGCGTCATGCGTGTCCGTCGCGTTCCCCGTTCTCGCTCGGCTCCGCCAGGATTAACGCGTACGCTTCATTGACAGGGCCTTCGGCATTCTCAGCATGCAGGCATACACCTACTTCAGGCGGTACCCCCTGGACGTCTGGTGGTACAAGTGCTTGGTGCGTGCTCTTTCTGCCTCGCACGCGCGTGTCGTGACGCTGATTGCTGCGCGACAGGTCGGGGCTATATGGTCTGTACGCGAGCCAAGTCTTCGCTCGCACCCGCTGACGAGCGCGCAGGGTACTGGAGCTTGTTGACCAAGCCTTTATTGGACATGCAGTTTACTTCTATGTCGTCACGTACGTACCACCTCTCGCCGTGTTCGCTGCTTCGACTGAACGTCCCTTCAGTAATTGGGGGATGGTCACCGCCCTCCTCTCCGCTCCGGTTTGGTGAGTGCACTGAGCATTCCCTTCTGGTCAACTATCCTGACAATCCCTCCGTACAGGTCATTAGTTGTGAGTGCCAGTCTGCCTCGCCCGGCGCTTCGCCTCTGACCGTACTTCTGTTCCCAGCTGCAAGTTGCAATCGGGGTGCGTCCATCACGTTCTCGTCGCCGATATCCCCGCTCACGCGAGTTCCTGCCAGGCCGCTGTTGGTGCCATTGTAAAAGTGTAAGTTCCATACCGAGTCCCCCATCTGCGGTCGATCCTCACCTCATGCCCTAAAGATGCTTCGGCTTGCGCGTTTGGAGGTGTAAGTTCCATCGCGACCAGCGCCCCTCTAACCCCGCTCACGCGTTTTTAAATAGTCAGCAAGCACAACATTCCCGTCACAATGTTGATCGTAAGTCTTCCGAAGGTTTGTTCCCCGAAGGTCCCCCTGAAATTTTGCCTCCGTCCAGATGCTCGGAGCGCTGGCTCAGCTCGGTCAGTTGTTTCCCGGACTCTGTTTACGCTGGAATTGACGTCTGCCTTCCCTGTAGCTGCTGCATTCTGTGCGTCCGTCCCGATCGCTTCCATGAACTGCTATTGACATGTCCCGCCACGTGCAGATTTCACGGTAAAAGCGTAAGTTCCTTTCTGGTAGTGCGATGTGCATTCCCATCCAACTCGTGGTCATAGTAGCATCGACATCAAGTCTCTCGCGCAGGTTGGGAGCTCAAGGTACGCATACATGTGCTCTCCTGCAGTGACTTCCCTGATGGACTTCTCGGTCAGACTATTGGAAGCATCGCACTGGGACTCGGCATGGCCACGGACGTCATCACCGCTGCTGCCCTGTGCTGGTTCCTCCGGAATCTCAAGACGGGCTTCGCCAAGTGAGTTGCCGATGTTCATCCCGTGAACTGGTCGAGCGGCGGGCAGCGTGTTAACTGTTCCTGAAGGGATGATTCGATCATCAACAAACTAACCGTCTATGCTATCAACACCGGCGTGATCTCAAGGTGCGTTTGACCTCATCCAAGTCGTTGCGACGACCGGAGACTGATTATCTTATGCAGTGCTATCAGTCTCAGCACTCTCATCCTAGTATGTCCAATATGGTGTCTGCTGCTCGCCAAAGCGTACTGACAGGCCCCTAGTACGATCTGATGCCAACAAACTTCATTTTCATGGCGTTCTACTTTGTGCTGAGCAAAGGTGCGTGCTTCACGTCCAGTCCCGTTCAATTCATCCTGCTTTCGTGCTAATGTCTGCTTGTAGTGTATGCCAACTCGTTCTATGCCGCCCTCAACACTCGGCGATCCGTCCGCGGTGTCGGAACGGAAAACGATCGCACGACCGTGCCGACGTTCCTCATGGTCGGGCAGACAACGACGTTCAAGAACGAGGCCCAGGAAGCCGGGCCCGTGTTCTCAACGGTGCGTTTCGCTTTTACTTATGACCACTGCTTCTGCGAACGCTCATCGTCGGCGGCGCAGACCCTCCGGTCGCAATCGGAAGCGAGCGGTTTCTCGCCACGAGAGGTTCCCAGAGATCCGGTAAGTCTTGAGCGTCGCAGGTGTCCACTCATGATGTGTATGTTTACGATCCGTCAACCAGCTGCCAACGATGCCACCGATCCACTACCAGAAACCGTACGACTACGACTACTCGAAGCCACAACAGGTCAAGTCGTGGTCGTGAATGTTCATACCTGGTGCAAAAGGCGCACTCGGCGCCACCCGCTGGCTTCGCCTCTCCCCATCACTTACTCTCGAGTCTCCGTACCCTCCAAAGCACCACCGTGCGCCCTCCTACCCAGCCGACCGTCTCGCGCTCCCCCTGCTCTGCGTCTTCTCACCTCGTCTTTGTCGTCGTCGTCGTTGTCATCCGCATCCGTGTATCAACATAGCAAGCTGCACTCTCACATGTCCATATTAGTTAGTATTCGGTGTCACCTCCGTTGCGCACCGCCGGACCC
The DNA here is from genome assembly GCA_022592435.1 of Cerioporus squamosus. Taxonomy (NCBI): domain Eukaryota; kingdom Fungi; phylum Basidiomycota; class Agaricomycetes; order Polyporales; family Polyporaceae; genus Cerioporus; species Cerioporus squamosus. Next base: position 123,126 of record JABYQS010000088.1, on the reverse strand, counting down.
TCGCTCAGCACACACTCTACGCTCATTCGCGCATCGCATGTACCCTATACGCGTCTTCGTATTGCCCGCCGCTTCCCCGCCTCCGTCCCTCATGTGGCGTTGGCTACTACTTATCCGGTCTCCCACACCCACAAGTTCTACATAGGCCATCCCAACTCCCTTGTAGCCCACTCCCCACCAGCGCCCGTACCACCATCCGATCCCCCACTCCCCCCCTCCCCCCGACTCGCCCCCGTCGTTGTTTGTTTTGTTTTGTTTTGTTCGTTCTGTTGTTCGAGTCGTGGTGTACTCCTAGTCCCAGTTGCTACCTACCTAGACTTCGCTTTCTCGCATCAGGCAGCCGTGTATCCGTACCACCTTCTTGCTTGGCTTGGCTTGGCCTGGCCTGGCTTATGTCGACTTCGTTCTTGGCCTCGGCCCTCTGTGCGCATGTCCATTCCCTTCTTCGTTGCAAGCCTGGGGTTTGTCCGTAATATCTGTTTCCAAGTTGGCTTCTGCCGTGTTTCGGTGGCATGCTGCCCCCTCTCAGCCGCCTTCTGTGTGCCCCTCAGCGTCAGTACCGGGAAGACGCGACTGTGACAGTACAGCACGTGACCGCGCGCGTTATGTTGACGCAGTCACACTTCACAATCAATCTCAGCGTCTACGGTTTCAGTGTTGTTCCCGGACCTCCCTCCTGGCAGTTTCATGCAACCACTGTCTACTTCTCCGCGAGTGTGTGTACGTGCGGGTAACAAGCCAAGCCCGAACTTGAGTCACCCTTTAAGCCGCTGCTAGCCCAATCGACGGACGACTTCAGCGAGAGTAACAGTTCCGACTAGTACTGGTGACGACCGTCTACTCGGACCACCAACGCCTCATGTCTGCGCTTAGCGATGAGAGAGGTATTCCATTCTCCTTGTACGTGCACGCTATCTCATGCTTTCTGGCAACTGACGCTTACTACTTCTCAGCTTCGTGGAGCTCGTCGAAGCGATTGCGAAGATCACACCGCATAAGGCGTCGGAAAAGCAATCACGATCGACGCGCTATGTTGACACACCCGCATGCAAGACCTTCAGACGATGGGCGCAGAAGCTCAATGAGATATACGCTCCGTTGCCACCGGACACGACCGCTATTGTCTTCCGGCTGCTGTTCCCTGACGAGGACGTGAAGCGCAAGTATGGTCTTCAAGAGACCAGTCTCGCCCAATACTTGGTCAAGATACTCGGAGTGTCAAGCGAGACCCATGGACGAGGCGAGCGACTCAAGAACTGGAAGAGAGAAGACGCGAAGGGATGTCTAGGCGACGAAGTGAGGGACGTCATGCAAGGCACGGCGCACTCTCAAGCCTCGACCGTTCCCGTCACTATCGCTCAAGTCGATGCCTTGCTCACCGAACTCGCCGCCAAGTGCGCCTATTCGTCGTCCGGTGTCCATGCATCGTTCTCCGCTACCAACTCTCCGCGGCGGTCTAGGCTGGCTATCCTAACCACCCTCTACCATTCGCTTTCGCCCGTCGAATGCGCCGTCGTGACGCAAATCATCCTCAAGGATCTCCGTCCATTGCTCTACCCTATACCTCGCTCTGCGAACCACTACACACCGGCCTTGTTGCAGTACAACAGTAACGCTGTCGCCATGCTCTCGAAGGAATCCGCGATGTACGCCTGGGATCCGTCCGGACGGTTGGCGGTTATCTACAAGTCCCGAGCAAACCTGGACGAGGCAGCGCAGACGTACGAACAACTCAAACCGGGGGATGCCATGCCCGACCCCGTTTGCGGCACCCCAATCCAGGTTCGTCTTCCATGTCTCGATGATCGCGCTTGTACTCACCTCGACGTGTAGATCCCTAAATGCTCCAAGGGACAAGGAACAGTTCAAGCCCTCAAGCTGCTGGCTGGTGCTGACAAGGTCTGGGCTGAGACGAAGTATGATGGCGAGCGGGCACAGATCCACATGCGGCTCGATGAGACCGGGAACCCGCATATAAAGATTTTCAGCAAGAGCAGTAGGGACTCCACGCTTGATCGCGCTGGGATCCATAAGTGAGCTTCCCGATCTTTCACTCCCTCCAGCGCGTGACTGACATGGTGCTAGTGTCGTATGCAAAGCTCTGGGCGTTACTCAACAGCACGACTCAAGCGGTGTGCAAGGGACGATACCCGCGAAGGCGTCGTTCCAGCAGAACATCGTCGTTGAAGCTGAGCTTGTTGCATTCTCGGAGGCAACAGACCGCATCGATGGTGAGTTTGATGTCCTTGTCTGGCGGGATATCATCACAGTTGACCTCGTTTGCTTCAGAATTCTGGCGAATTCGTAGCCTAGTCGCCAGCACGGCGGTCGGTGTCCGCCACAGGGCGCCTCCACCTCCACCGTCAACTGCAGAGGGAATGTATGTACATTTCGCTAGCTCCTTGTCAGCTCTGAGTGTCTGACAGTACCTGAACAATGCGATCAAGGGAGTCGCAGTGTTCCATGATATCCAACGGTTCGGATGGCGGCACGCGCCACCTCGCCCTCGTCTTCTTCGATATTCTGCTCCTCAACGGCACCTCACTCCTCTCCTTCCCATACTCCGAGCGGCGAGCAATCCTCGAACAAGTGATCCGGGTGGTTCCCGGTTACTCGATGCTCGCTGAGAGGGTCTGTATCGACATGAAGCGGGCTGGCGCAGCGGAGTCGCTGAGGAAGGCGTTCGCGACGCTCATTGCTGACCACCAAGAAGGCGCGGTATTGAAGGCCGATGGCGCACAGTACGGGGAGAGGCGGTGGCCTTGGGTGAAGGTGAGCGGCGTCCCGGTTCTGTCTATAAGTTGACTCTTGACCACTGACTGACTATCTCGCTGTAGCTCAAGAGAGACTACATAGATGGTTATGGTGACACCGTCGACCTTGTCCTTCTTGGGGCCGCCTGGGAGAAGGACAGAGCTCGAGAACTGCGAGGTACGCCCCGTAGGCAATCTTGTTCTGACTTGTCCAGCTGACGAGCATTCTTATGTCAGTGCTACCCACTGCGTACACTACCTTCTACTTCGGGGTGCTCGCAAATGCGGACAAATGCAAGTCGAAAGTGAGTAGATCTGAAGCCTTCTACGTTCCACTGATATCTGATGTACATTGGACACTGGACAGCCGTCTTGTCGGCCTCATCTTGAAGTTATCTTTACGTCTGCCTATGGCCTGTCTCGGCAAGGGTTGGAGGAGGTGAACTTCATGATTAAGAACTCGGATATAGTCCCTTACCGCGATCAGGTGCGGGAGGCAGATGGCGGATGGTCCGATCTTGCTCTGACTCTGTTCTAGGCCATCGAGGGACTACCGTACACGTTCAAGTTATGTCCCAACCTTCCGCCTCCTATGGTTCTGCTGCACCAGCCTCTCCTCGCGGAGCTCTTTGGCGCAGGATTTACGAAGGCCCAAGGCAGCATAGTCCGTCACACCTGCACTCGTCATCGCGTTCTCTCTGGCTAATTATCTTCACAGTTCTACGAGCTGCGCTTTCCACGCATTACCAAGGTACATCGCCCCTCCGAGCGGCCCTGGTCGGACGGGGTTACACTGCAAGAATATCAGCAAATCGCCCGAACCGCTGTGGGTCGTGACCGCCCGGGGAAGGCAGAGGACGACTGTGTCAAGGCTATGTTCCGCCCCGACCAGCCCGCTTCGCCTGGAGCACGCTGCCCAAAGAAGCGCAAGCAGACAGAGATGTTGTGGATTGAGAAGCTGGAAGCCGCCGACGGCAAGAAGAGGGCCGGGGCGAGCCCGTCGAAGCGCGCACGTTTGGACACTGGAGAGCCAAGGCGGAAGACGACTGACGTGGGGAACGCGGAGAATATCACGAAAGGCGGGGAAATAACGATCGACGAGGATACGCTGGAGGCAGGGACTGGAAGTTCGCGAGCTCGGCTGGGTATGGCCCGGTTGACTTCTGTGACGAACGTCGCTGTTGTTGCCACTGCGTCTCCTGTCCACCATCTTCCGGGATACGGCGCGGACTCGTCTCATGTGTCTCAACCCTCGCGCGTAGATCCTCCTCCCGTGAACTGGACCCCGCGGCGCGCAGAGCTGGCTCAAACTCCGCCGCCCATGGCTACACCTCCTGGGGTACCACTTCCACAAACACCGCCTCCCACGACGGCGAAGCTCGCTCGTCAAGGTCCTCAGCCTACTTTGATACTCAAGAGAGAAGATGAAGGCTGCAGCCAGGTCCTAAATGCCCGCACCCATTCAGCCTCTCCTGCGACACTTCACCACTTTTTGCAGGAGTCGGTAGTCTGGCTCGCCCGGCCTTTCCGGACTGTGCGTCCTTCCTGGAGAGCCCCATCGTGCGCCGTCATCCCGACAGGGAACCAGGTCCATACGCTCGACGCTGTAACGATAGCGTGCGGATGGGGCGATGCGCCCCCTTGTAACTGGTGGAAACGCGGTGTTGTCTTCGTGGACGTCACCGACGAGTCTCAGGCCTTCCTGAAGGACACATTGAACGATCTGGCCAGCCGGCGAGCAGCGCTACTGGGACTCAAGAATCTCGTGCGGTGCAAGCCCATCCTGATCTCGACATGAAGATGCTGGCCTATGACGCGCTTGACGAGAGGCTCACCGCGGACGAGGTGGAGTCTCGGGCGATCTGTCGCTTCGGTTGAGTCCCCGGTCCTATATTCTTATAGGTATCTATGTTCGCCAGTGTCTTTGTGTACATCTTTATGCAAGAGACTCCGCGCTGGCGGCGCCTGATCTTTCCGTTCACCGACGTTGCGTTGTCGATGACCCCAAAGCTTGATCACTTTCGGGCACGCCAAACGCATGGGCAACTGACTTTCTCATGATCAGGTCCGTCAGGACCGATGGGCCTTAATATAATTGCTTACCACGTTCACTTCAACTGCACCATCAAGCAATTCATCCTCAAACTATGCTTCCATTGCGTCCATCAAAGTAAATGAACGAGACAGCTCGATGAAAACCAACGTTACTTACTTAGTTCAAGTTCTCCCTATAGTGATTGCTTGTCACGGGTTAAGTAGACCGACCAGAAGACGCGCTAGGGCAGCTGGCGGGGACGAGTCGTTGCTCGACGAGCTGGCTTTCCTGGCAAGGCAGTGGGTCTACTATATGCGTCGGCGTTGCCGCGCCCGGCAGTGCGGGTGGCCTCCTCCGCCTTACTTTTCACAGCAACCCACCCCGAAGGCTACCATTTGCCACCCTCAACGTCGCACTCCATCGGGACCGAAGCCTTCCTCAGTTTACATGGACATCTCCGTCACTGTGAGTGAGGTAGCACCTGCCGGAGGAGATACTTATCGACTCATCTCGCAGCGCTTTCTCGCAGAGACGACATGGAGTCACTGTCGTACACGCTCGTTGCCCTCCTGCTGGGCGATCTTCTGTGGGCGCCTTGCTGGAAGTACAGGCGTACCCGCCTATACAAGTCGAAGAAGGACTGGTATGGCACGCAGCTCGCTGACCGCCCATCTGTCTTCGGTTGATTTCGTGGACAACATCAGGGCTCTCGGATACTCGGATACACAGACGCCCCCGACTACGCATACTGGAAGTGTCGGTTCCGAGAGCTATGCGTCGATCTCCTAGCTCAGCCATTCTACGATCCGGAAGACGCCGATGAACCGCTCCCCGAGTGCATATCACACGATGGCAACGACCACGGCAGTCGTGCATAATTAACCTTTGAAGACGAGGACGAACTCAGCCGCAATCGTCTGGCGGACGCCGCAAGTGCCAAAATTGGCACATACGTCGGATGTGAAGCACGAGCCCAACAACCTTGTTGAGCAACTGGCAGGCTTGCACCTCTCGAAGATTATTGACGTGGGGGAGGACGACGACGACTCGGACCGTCTGGTGGACTCGACAGTCGGGGAACTGCCGAAGTCTACTTCGCGCAACTGCATCGTTCCCAAATTCATACTGTGCTCGGATTGGCCAGCGGCCTTCTCGTTGGACGACGACGAACTTCTTGGCGGCCAGGAAGAGATTGTCTGCTCACATCTGGACGTATTAGAGGAGTTACCGTCAGGGCAGGAAAAGCACGCTGCTGTCATCCAGAGATCATGCATAGGGCGCCCCGCACACACCTCTCGGAGGTGGGTAATGCAGTCGTTACTTCTGCGTCTCACCAGCACACCAGCTTAAAAGGCGTAGACTCGACTGATGGGCAGGAGACAGTTCTCCGCGAGCCACTCAGTAGATAGGTTGTACTGGTTCAGCCCATTATTTCAGGAATATGACATAGGTCTGCTCTCGTCCCCCGTCTCCTCCGCTTCATCGAGCGGTCATAGCACGCTGCAGTGCTCTTGGCTCTCATGTGGCGCGAAAGATCGTCCGAGAAGGCTGTAGGTGACGGTCATAGACTCACAGTAAACACAGCAGTTGCCATTTACGGCGACGCGCTAGCCGACTGCCTCGCCGACGACAAGCTTGTCTCTTGCCTCCACATCGCCGTCGCCTGCTTCTGTACTGCCCTCGACGACCACTCGTTTGCGATGTCCTTATAGCTGCAGTACAGAGATGTCTGGCACGCCGTCATGGCCCTCGCTCTATAACCCCGGTATCGAGCTGTTTCCGATCGAACACAGAGATCCCATTCAGCCCAGAGGCAGATATCTTCACAACTCACATGGTGAGTCGACGAGCGAGTAGACATTCTGGCGGCAGCGTGAACGTTGATGGACGACTAGACATCTTTCGCTTCACGCTCTACTGGACACTAGTCCTGTACACGCCAGCGTTCATCGCATGCGGGGCGTATGCCTTCCTCAACCTCACATTTCCTCCGCGGAGGCCACTGCGCAAGGGCTACAAGACAAGGCCACGACTCTCTGACGCAGGTCCATCATATCGCAGTGTGTCAGACGGCGAACGAATCCCTCTGCGGCGGTACGACCGACAAGGACTCGGGGCTGACATCGGAAATCCGAGCCAACTGAGGCTACCATCCCGTTCTCCCGCCAAGCAGAACGAGAAGAGGTCAAGATTGACGTTCGCGGTCCTCGTCTTCTTTCTGTTCGCCTGTTTCGCGTTGGGGGGAGCAATTGTGGGGTCAGCCATCATGGGCTATGTGGCTGCGGGACTGTTCAAGGCGGCGAAATACAACATGTCCACGTACGTTCTTCTTGCGAGTACTATGCTGGTGGAAATGAGCCATTCCTCCGAAGTCTCAGCGTGTCTGGGCTTCTGCGCGACATGCGTGTACATATCATGCTACGGAATAGGGGCGGCAGACGTTTGCTCTCGCGGGTCGGAAGTCTGGCTCTCTCTCCGTCAGCCTAGTGCACTCGTCCACCCCTTGCTGAGAGTTTTCGGACCTTCCACAGCTGGATCCCGTTCTTTGCCGCAATTTTGCAGACGCTTGTGGGATTTCTTGCGTGAGTGCCGTGCCTTATGCCTTGGCGTTATGTTCATGTCAAGGGCTCACCATCTGCAGTCTGTGGCCTACAGTTATTGACATCATCTGAGCGTACGGATTCATCTCCGTTACAACCTCATGACCACTCCGGCACAATCAGACCGTGTTTGACATATACTCACCCACCATGTAAAGTATCCGCCTGCATGATGTCTCCATCCAGTATTCCGTCTCTACTGCCACCGATTCACATGCCGTTCCCTATAGCCGGATAGTGAGTGGTTTCCTTTTCCTCACATCTCGCTGCAAGAGACTCCGCGTTAGGCGCACCTGATCATTCCGTGTGTGGGCGTTGCGTAGGCAATGACGCCGCTGCAGCATCGGTGCATGTGCCAGCGACTACCGGCACGAAGCTATCCGAGCCAGTGTCATGTCCACCCGCGTCGAAGGCCCATTATGATGCACCGACGACGGACCGAGACGTATACCGGTTGCCGGACAGTTCAAAGGCGCGTTTCCTCTACCGGCTTGCTGTGTGCTTCTGTACGCCGCGTTGATCGTGCTACCTCAGGAGGTCGTACACGGCCAAGAAGGAGATCGCAGCGACGTTCTTGCGATACCCATTCTCGTTCTCCGGAGCGGCGAAACCTCGCCGAGCATCTCGTCTCTACCCAACGCCCTGTGTGCGCCTGCCACAGTTCATGATGCATCTTTCTTCTCAGCGAGGACGAAAGACCTTCCCAAGGAGACTGGGTGTTTATCCGAGATATGACCTCACATACAAGTTCATCAGCATCCGAGCCTCAGTGGTTCTCTCGGTCTGACGCTGTTGACGATCGTATGCAATTGCGGAAGACAAGCGGATCGGGGAACGGACTTGTGGATGACCAGGTCCGTCAGGACCGATGGGCGGTTACGTCCTCAAGCCCGTGGCCAGAGCGCCTCCCCGCGGACTGGCAGGTCTTCTCTCGCTTTCCTTTGTGGTAAGCTAAGTTATCCCGACGATTCCACGGGCACAGGATATCGCCCACGGATCTGCATTCAGTCAGCAAACCACGCTCCACCAAGTCTTTGTGCTGTTCCTCATGTGCAGGCTTGGTGACAGTGAGACTCCGTGTTAGGTCCTCGAACCTCACAAGGCTGTCGCGCACATTCGCCGAACGACCTAGCGTCACCTCCAGGTTGCGTGCGCATGGATGCAAGCTATTCGTGGTCGTGCCTTCGCGCTCGATCATCTTCTCCAGCGCGCAAGAGCGCGCCGGCGGGACAGTGCATGACTTGCATGCGAATGCAGCTGTCTTCGATCCTCTCCGACCGTGACCTGCGACTCGCAAGGCGGACCGCCCTCTGTCTCTCACCGGCTCACCTGGCTCATCAGATGAGCTGATACTTTCCCGATTCAGCCTGTGCATCATGAATGTACTCAACGCTCTCATGCCCGCCATCGATAGGACCGCCTTCCTCTCCAATGTCTCCATAACGAGCGGAAACCGGCGCGGTGGCTGCATCTCCCTCCGTCTGGCCCTGTCCATCTCGGCACGGTATCTTCCTCCGCTGGCTGATGTTCACAAAGGTGGCAGTCTCTGCGATCTTGCACATCCAATATTTCTCTCTAACTCTTCTCTCGCTCAGGAGTGGATACCTGATCTCTGGATGGTCGCATTCTGGACTCCGGACGTCGCGTCCTGGCCAGTCTATGCTGTTGTTCCATGCGTACACGCTCGCGTTCAGCTGTCCAGTGATTTGAGTCGATTTTCTCATGGATTGCCTTCACACCGACCCGCTTGAGCACCTGGCGGCCCAAATCCGGGCATATTGCGCGGTCGGTATGCGCACAACGGCTCGCCGCCAGGAATCGCGGATGCATGGTATCGCCGCACCGCGGTTCCCAGTAATGCGGTCTGCAGCACGTTCGCGGCATGCGCCAGCTTCCAGCTTCCAGCTCCCCGCGTGCCAGAGCCCAGGAGTCGGGACCGAGCCACCGACACGGGGACACCGCACAGCTGACATTGTCTCGGCCGCACTTCCGTAAAATTCAATACTTGACATGCGCTCGGAGTGGGGGCGAGTGGACTCGCGCCGCTCTGCGCCTTCGTCGTAGCGCTGTCATCCCACACCACATACAGGTATCCCCTCATGTCGGGATCTGTCGACACGATCCCCGGACGTGCACGATATTGACGTTATTGGGCGAGTTTCAATGGGCGGCTCGGCTGGCACGCGGTGCGTCGGGCGTCGAGCGTCGGGCAAGCCGGTGCGCTCGCGCCGCGCACTGCTTATCATCCCGATCGCGGACTTATCGCGATGGTAGCTACGTACATATAGTTTCCCTTTGCTCTCGAATTCCCCGCGCGTTTGCGACGAGGGCTCCCTGCTACACCCCGGAACGACCGCTTGTTCCAACACAAACGCGCTGTACAGCCCTTGCTTCCTCCGCTTCGCGTCGTTCCCACCCGGGTCCTATCAGAAGAACCTTGAAGAACTCACCTGAAGAAACCCCCCCCCCCTCCTCTGCTATGTCCGATTCTACCACGCATACCGTCGAGAGCCGTCGCTTCCCGAAGCTCAACGATGCCAACTACGTCGAATGGGCGATGCGCATGGAGGCCGACCTCGTCCGGCGGAGGCTGTGGGACGACATCGTCGAGATCACGGTCGACAGTGCTGTCCAGGACCCATCTCAGTGGCACGAGGAGTACGAGAAGAAGAAGAAGAAGCGATCGGTGCAGAAGATGAACGAGGCGAGGGCGGAGATGATCATGCAGGTTGACGACGGTCAGTTATCTCATATGCGGTCACGCGATCCGATGGAGATTTGGGAGATGTTGGCGAAGGTGCACAAAGCTCGCGGTTTCGCGACGCAGCTGGCGATGAAGAGGCAGTTCTTGACGTCGAAGAAGAAACCCACGCAGTCGATGCAGGCTTGGATTGGCGATATCCGGAGCATGGCATTCAGGATGGAGGAGACGGGCATCGCGGTCGTCGACCAAGACAAGATTCTCGCCATTACCATGGGTCTCCCCCCCTCGTACGACGCTGTCATCATTGCCCTCGACTCGATCCCTACTGAGCAGCTCACGCTCGAAGAAGTCATTCGGAGGCTCCTGAACGAGGAAGTCCGACAGACGAGTACGTCCGACCTCCCTCCCACTTCCACCGCAGACCCTGGGGTCGCTGCCGCTGCTCTCTCTTCGGAGAAGCCGAGAGTCGATCGCTCGAAAGTCCAGTGCTACTTCTGTGACGAGATGGGGCATTTCAAGCAGGACTGTCCGGAGCGGGCAAAATGGGAGGCGGCCCGTCGGAAGACGAAGACATCGGGCGGTGCGAACACGGCTATGTCGGCCGGTGCCCTGGAGGCGTACGAGGAGCTCACGGACGTTGACGGAGCTTGGTGATTGAGGGGGTGTGCGCTCGCGCATGGCTTGAGGGGGTGTATTGACGTTATTGGGCGAGTTTCAATGGGCGGCTCGGCTGGCACGCGGTGCGTCGGGCGTCGAGCGTCGGGCAAGCCGGTGCGCTCGCGCCGCGCACTGCTTATCATCCCGATCGCGGACTTATCGCGATGGTAGCTACGTACATATAGTTTCCCTTTGCTCTCGAATTCCCCGCGCGTTTGCGACGAGGGCTCCCTGCTACACCCCGGAACGACCGCTTGTTCCAACACACGACAGGTGCGATGCGGTGTCATATTGCGTTTTGCGCTGCGCTGTTGGCCACTCTCCACACATCCGGGACAGGCTAGTGCTAGTGCGCGGCGCCTCAAACGAATGTTGTTCTGGGCGATTACGATTCACTCACCATCTTGTGCTTCCCATGGGAGGCATCTGCCACGAACCATGGCGTCCATCGTCCGTCGCGCATCACCATCTAACAGTTCGCTCCGCATTCGAAGCGTGCTGCGACCGAGGCGGCACATGCTTCTGCGACCCTGTGAATGCGCTGAAGTCGGGTCATTGCACACGAATCACAGTTAGGTTCGCAAGTCGCTTCCTGGACGCGGGTGGGGCTGTCGCCACATGCATTGTACTGTAATCAGCGCTGCCTCAGTGTTCCCTTCACGTTCCTGCTACCGGGGAGATCTCGGTGGAGTTGGTCGCAGTCCTCAGGCTGTCTCGCGATGCCGTTGCAAACCTCTCACCCATTGAAACCCACCTCAAAGTCGAAACAATGTGCTCCGGGACTCACGGCGGCGCCAGGGGCCAGCACTCCAGCGTCGAGGCCCAGAGTACCCAAGCAACTGACAATTGTCCTGGATCCGAGTTGCCAGTCGCACGCCTCCTCCTGAACTGTGCCGTAACCACTGAATATCTGGATAGCTGGGCGTCCACTCCCACTGCCAAGTTGTAGTCAAGTTTCCAACAGCGCGTTGGCAAGATCGTATCGTGGGTTCCTCGCAGATGCTGCGGCGAAATGTTGTCAGGCGTGGCCCCATCCTGAACGCGGCAACGACGGGCGACTGGAGCCCTGGAATGTGGGTTCGAATGCGGCTGAGAGGCGGTTGCGAACATTGAACTTACATGGACATGGACGCTCACATCCGCCCAATAGAAGGCGGTATGCGGCGCAGCGTATGTTGCTTTTACTGCATAGATGAGTTCCTGCGTGGGTACCCTCACCGCTCCGTCGTCCCTAATACCACACTTGCTTTCATACTTCCTCAGAAGACGTTTAGTTTCACTGCCGCTCCGAACCCTTGGCTTACGCCCAGATGAACTACTTGTTCTTGTCCAACGTGGGTAGGTACTCCCCACGCCCGTGCGTCTCTCCAAGTTCCCATCCGTTGCCACTATAGGTTCCCAGCGGATAAACGAACATCTTCTCCGCATCATCCAGACACAGGCGCTGTGAGCCCGATCTTGTTCGGGCTCCCATGGGCCACAGTGCACACGGAAGGCGTCCTATGCCACAGGTGAGCCGCATCATGCATCACTAGCACCTCCTGCTCTCTCTGGCGCTGAGAAAATGAAGGGACAAGCAGAGCCTGGAGGAAGCGCTGCCCCGCATTGCGCAACAGCTGACGCACTAGCTCCCGGAGGACGAGAAGACGCGGGGAGTGTCGCAGGCCAGTGTGGGGAAGACGGAGGTGATGGACCAGGCTGGGGCTGCCCTGCCTGCCCGAGCCCTGTCCACGTCTGTGTCGTGGGTTCTTCGCTACTGTCGCGGCGAAACCGTGGCTCGGCGGTACGTTCCCGGATTTCGTCGCGACAGGGTGTCGCCCTGTTCGCTCGTAAGACCTTCGCGCTATTTTGGACGTTGTTCTCGCTCGTTGGCGAGGCGGTTCGCGTTCGTGTTGGCATCTCCACCAGCAGCTGAATGCACCAGGGGTCGCTGGCAGGGATACCTGTGCACGCCGAGGTGGGTGTGGGTGAGCTCAGGCTGCGGGTCGACGTTCGACTCTCGCGCGTGCGGTACGCTGCGGGAGGCGTTCACAAGCCAGTGACGGGGCCATGGGTCGACGGCGTCGTACCTACGAGCGTGTGCGCGCCGTCGCTGGCGCTCCCATACCCGTTATGCGAACCTATGGGGCGCGGGCATGCTGCGCCACCATGTCTATCTTGGGCAGGCCGTGCAAGAACGACATCCACATCGTGCGATGGCGCCAAGCACCCTGACGTCGCGCAGTAGGCTGTCCTCGTCCACGGTGGAGTATGGGAATTAGTGAGTCTTGAGCTTCCATGCCCAGTGCCCGGAGGTTTGCTTGCTGTACCTGCGGTTGCCACTTGTATGAACTCTCGGAGGTGGTGCGTGGGGACACCGAGAAATTTTCAGGTTGGGTTCCGAGTTCTAATGAAAGCTTATCTGTGAGCATTCCAGTGGGGGCGGGGAGTGAAGGGTGAAGGGCCGGTGTATACCTGTGTCTGCGTGCCGTAACGCAATAAAGGAATGCCAGAAGGACACAGACAATGCCCACACATATGAACGTGAACAAAGCAATTCGAGTGCAGCGGTGACGTCCGTGACGCGTCGGATAGCATGCACGAAGCAGTCGTACAGCTTCTGGCATGCTCCATCCCGAGTCTCGAGGCGCAGAAGGCGCGGGATGAGGGTTCTGATGCACCCACGCCCACAGCCGAAATGGGCCATGACGGGCAGAGAGGCGCTTGGCGACGGAACGGAGACAAAGTGCTTGGTATTCGGGGAAAGAAGCGGGCCACGGACAGAGACCATTGGCACGGCTCTGTAGGGATGGGAAGGAAAGGGAGCGGAAACGGACGACGGTTGTGTTTGGGCCGCGCTCCGGGGAGAGGGCGCCCTCGCATGCCTTCTCGACGTCACCGGGTTCGCTGCAGGCGTTCCGTAGCACGTCCTGAGACGCGTCAGCAGCCCGACAGCCGAGTCACGACGGCGGCGACGCAGTCCAGCGAACTGAGTCCGCACGTCCAGCTGGCGACCTGGAGAGGCGTGCTTGGACGGTCACAAGCACCCACGTCCCTGCCGGCGAATCCACGGCATGTGCAGACACGCTGCAGGCAGGCTGCACGCGCCGATGCATCGAATGCGTCGGACGTGCGCTTGGCCTGTCCACGATCCTTGCACGATGCGTGGCGATGGGAAGACTCCCTTGCGCCGGGGGACACCTGGCCGATCTGGCAGGAAGGGGCATGCGTCACGGATCGATGGGCTGTCGCGGTTCCTTTGTCGCGCTGGGAGTTCATCTCGGAGATGGCTCGGTAGGATCAGCTGCAGCTGCACCAGGACCCCTGATAATACGGTCGACACTCTCTTCAAGGTCCAGGCCGTCCCCAGCCATTTTGGTCCGTACGCCAACCTGCCTTATATAGCCAATTTTGGTCCGTCATTGAAGAGACTGCTGCTAAGCGCCCGCGAAGGTCCGTACATTCGAAGAGAGTGCGCGTGAGCGTGTTTCACATCGTATACACATTGCGACAGTCGTAGATGCTATCTATGATGCAACAGAACGTACTAGTACAGTAGAATGCTCATGTGTGATATCAATCCTCATTGTCCTCATGCTCTTCGGCATTGGGATTCGGCGCCTGAGGCCTGCCGCCGCTGCTTTTTCCCCAAGTCCTTTGCGAACTCCTGGATCTTTGCGCGGGCCTCTGTAGCAAGACATAGTCCTGCAAATCCTTCACGGACAGCTTGTAATTCTCTTAATCGGCCCCAGTGGCTCTCAGCGTATGTTCAGCTTTGCACAACAATAATGTCGCAACTCCGCATATCTTCTGAGTATTATAATTGCCCACCATAGTAGAATACAAACTCCGTCTAAACAGTAACTACAATGCTTACTGAGACGAAACTCCGATAAGCACGGCCACCGCGGCACACCAAGCGCCCTGTGAATGGTCCGTCATCTGAAGAGACTGCTCCCGCCGTGGCCTGGAGGCGCCCATCAGGTCCGCACAAATAAGAGACCTCCCGGGCCCTCCTCAGCCTACTTCGGTCCGTACTTTGAAGAGACCTCCTACCGGCCGGCCCACCCATCCTGGTCCGTACGCAGAAGAGAGTGACGCCCGTATTATCAGGGGTCCTGCTGCACCCTGCCAAGTATGCTTAGTGCGTGCATGTCCGCACTCCGTAGAGAACAGATCTGCACCGAGTGTGGGGAAGTGCGTGCTGGGACTCGGGACGGGATCGACGATCGATATCGCGGGGACTACCGTGCTGAGAAGACTGAGGACACGGCAAGGGGGAACCAAAGACGAACCGTCCATCCAAGTCCATCTCGAGTATTCAAAAATTGACAAAGGCGTCCTGGAACTGCTTGAACTGCAACCTCGTGCGGTTTCAGGACAGCAGAGCAGCCGGTATCGTCCATATCGGTGCACCGTCGCTGTGGGGCAGGAGTGCAAGCGATGAATAGCATCGGGTCGAATGCCGTCAAGCTACGTACATGCTGCATTCCCGGATAGGACCCGCTCTCTTCCGGCGGTTCGTATGCCACTTCGAAGTCGCCGATGCCGCATGTCCGCGATAGAGGCAATCTGCGATGCTTCCTGCACGTAAGTCCGTACATCCGCGTCAGAGGAAAAAATTACAACATGCGGACAGGCTTGCACACACACCGCGCTGAACGACTTGCACGTTCGAGTCACGCCCGGCGCGTGCAAGGGTCGCAAGCACTTACTTACGCCACTGTGTCCCGTACGACCCAGCAATGTTATCCTGAAATAGCGCGGTGAGAGCCCTGGCACGCATATGGAACGAAAAGAACGCACGTAGAGGCAGGGTAGAACTTCGGCGCGCCCGCATGTAGGGCAGACAGTACGTATACGAAGCGGCGTGTGCGCACGAGCTGCTACGGCCGCGAAACCGCCGGCATGGCGTATGTACGTGCCGCACTGTGGCCTCGCGCCGGGTCGACACCGTGCATATGGCAGCGGTGGAGTGGGACTCGAGCGGGAGTTTCGTCGGGACGGCGGTGCCCAGGAAGGTCGACGCCTGGCACGTCGCGCTGTCGCAGCGAGCCTGGGCGGCGGCTCGGGCCTCGCGGACACCCAGTGGGTCCTGCGCCTCCCTGGCGGACGTGGCGGATATTCCGGGCAGTGGTGACGCGCAATCATGATGCTGCACCCACGGGCGCGCCTGTCGCGACTCGGCCTCTGTAGCGGATTGGCTCTGGCAGCGGCTCTAACATACACGGGAGAAGACTAAGCTCAGCAGAAGTCCCTTGAACGAGCGCGCAAACTTACAGCATAAACGCGCGGAGGCTGCACGGACGTAAGTACGTCAGAGCGGACACGGCGGTCTCGCGCGCAGATGGTTGAATGTTGTGACCGACCAGTTTACCGAGCAGCGCGCTGGAGCCCTGAGACAGCTGGGACGAAATTTGCTCCTCGTGTTCCGTGGACGAATGGGGACAGTCCCGCCAGTAGGATGGAAGACCTTCGGCCAAGGCGAGACGTACACCGACGTCGTGCCAGTGGAGACTTGCGCATTTGTCGTCGGAATTTGTCCTCGTATGCGCTTCCCCTTCTCCTACTGTACCAAGCAGCAGAACACGGAGATGAGGCCTGAAACTGATGCGGGCCCAAGTGGGAAGCGTCGCAGCCACGGATGTCCACACTTTCCCCCATGAGTAAGGACTAAGGAGCAAGTATTCCGAATTCCAGTCGACGAGCGCGGAATGCTGACCACGCCGGGGAAGAATCTTGAGACATCCCAGCGGGCGCGGAGAGGTCGAGCGCGAGAACGCAGCTGCTGGGAGTGCGGACCCCGAGTTTGGTAGCGTCGCGCCTGGCGCGGAGCCTGGGCCTGCTGGGAGAGAGGGAACATGGACACAGGCAGCCTTCGAGTCCGTGTTTCCCAATTGCCAGGAGTTGCGATCGCCTGGAAGCCGGAGACACGGCGGGCGAATACAGATTGGACCATCACCATTCGAGTCGCTGAGCGGGCGAGCTCGGGCCTGCCAATTGTCCTGAGTCGTACTGAGTCCTGAGTCGCGGCGCCACTGGTCAAGGTTCCGAATCCAGGGATGGGCCCTGGTAGGTAAGTATGAGGACGCGGGGAGATCGTGTCTCTGTGTGGTCAGTCCGTCCTACGTCCGGTGTCCATCACACGCAGGCAGTAAGCAGCATGAGAGTCGGAACGGGCTGTGGCCGAGGCCCTGTCCCTGAAGCTCACGGACGTACATGCATCTGCATCTGTATGTATCTGCGAGTCCCTGGCCTTGTCCGTGTCCTTGTCCGTGTCGCCGGGAAAGACGGGCCTGAGAGCAGTCTGAGGGAAGTCGGAAGAAGGCGCACGAAGGCGGTAACGCTCGCACCGTCGCGAGCCGGTCGCGGGCCTGATTCCTGAACCTGACAGTATCTGCTTGAGCATCCCGTCCCTAGTCCCGTGGGCGGCGACGCTGGGAGGTCGACGTTAGCCCTTGGGCGGCAGGCGTGGGGGCATCGCAGGGAACAGCACGCGTCCGAACAGGACGCATCCTCGACGGCAGAACCACAGCGGTGCTCGCCAGTGCCGCGAGTGCCAGGACGAGCCGTCCCGTCCCTGCCCCTGCGACTCTGTGGGCGTGCGTAGGTGCTCGCGACTCCTCGGGTCTCGCGCGGTGCAGTGCCTCGAGGCCGGGGAATCAGGATCGCACCCACAGGAACAGTCCACTAGCCCGGTAAGCGAGCGAGCGAGCGACGCGTCGTCCGCTCGCGCTGACCAAGTGTTCGCGCGCTGCAGCCTGCATCTTGATCAATATTCTTGACGCACTGGCCGACATGGCGGAAAGGACGCGGGTTCCCAAGCATTCCCGTCCTTCGCCGGGTGCTCGAGGCTTGGGTGCTCGGGGACACATCACGTCCGACGACCGTTACGGCGACGGGCGCGCGCCGCAGATTTCCAAACTCCAGCAGCTCGAGGTTAACTGTGCGCGTGGGGTTCGTCCCGAACGTACAGCCTTTCCCCCCTTCGTATACAGGCCTCAGGAGCGAAATTGCCGGGCGAGCACTAGTGGTCTTGCACGGACCTTGAGCTTGCCTCCGCCAGGGGCACCATGGCCAGGGGGATGTGCGCCGTGCCGAGTTCGCCTTGCAACGACCTATGTTACTGTACACAGCTGTACAGCGTGTGGACGAACTGCAGATGCAGATGCAGGATGCGGCTGTTGGTGATCCCGTCTTGGACACTGGCACCGCACAGCTGCCACGTGGGGATTGGGACGTCGAACGTTGAGGTTGAGTGTCCTTGACTGCAGCTGTCATCGAGTCGCCGGCGCCGGCGGGAGTACGTCCGAAGGCACAACCTTGATTCTTGAGCGTATCGAGCACGAGCACGTCGACGAGGTGCCGCCGTCGACAGCCCTGGAGTGTCTACGTCGGCGAGGTCGCAACTTCGACTTCCTGAGCCTTGGACGCGTTACGCGTAGTATGGGCGACGGGCGTCGACCGGGAACGCTGGGAGAACCTTGCCAGTTGCTGGTCATCAGGGTCGCCCACGCGGGAGAGCCGGCCGTTTCGTCGGTCATTTCGTATTTCAGCATCGCACTTCGAGTCCGAGCGGCGAGCATCTGCATCAAGTTCCCAAGAGTCCTAGCAAAAGTCAAATCGCAAGAACGGGCGTCGAGGACTCCTCGAGCGCGGGTGCCACTAGGGCGCTCAATCTGTCACGGTCGCGGTCGCGAGTGGCTCCAGAGTGAGGGGCCTAGGCGAGCGACGTGCTCCTTCCTACTTGTCTCCCTAGACTCGCCGCTACAATGCGTTCTGCACCAGGACCACGACGAGCAGCCACCAGAATGAGCGCCCTATGCAGTCCAGACGCGCATGAACGCGCAGCTGGCGTAGAGTCGAGCAACCAAAGAGCAACAGCTGCACAGCAACAGTACTAGTCTAGTAATAACGCGTGATCTTGGCAACGAGCAGCAGGCTGCAGAGATGCTGTTGCAGTGTAGTAGTCGTCCTCAATTCTCATAGTTTAGTTTGAGCGCAGATTCTGGGTGCACGGAAAAGGAAGGACACGAGGTGATGGGAACCCGACAATCAAACGCCACGGGCAGGTCCTCCTCGAGATTACTCCATTATTCTGGGTGCCAATGGGCGGAGTTCTCTGAGGCGATACTCTCGAGTACTCTACAGTGAGTGAGTATCGTCAATTCGCGACTGAAAATACCTCAGAGGACTCCCTCAGTACTGTCAAGTCTAGGGAGTGAAACGACCCTCTTACATGCGGATAGGGGACATTCATGCAGATATGGGCAGAAGGTGATTTGAAGTCCGCCGCACACAACCCCAGCGTAGGGTCAGAAACAGCGAGACTTCTCACCAGGCACATGCAGTTCCCGTCAGTGCGATCACCTCATGGCCTTCCTGTTTCGTCCACCCAGCATCTACACTCAAACTAAACTATCAGAATTGAGGACGACTAGTATCTTGCGGACCATCGGTCGGATGGCGAGATGACAACGCATGTGCATGGGATGCAGATGCCCACCCTGCAGCGGTTGGCGTCTGCCAGTTGGCGGGGTGGATGAGGGTGGATGGAAGCCCGGGCGCGACGCGCGGGCAGGGGGATCTGCCGCCAAACGTCCAACATGAACGTCCAACTCCCACCAACACTCGTGTTGTACTGACGCACGCCGCACGGAGGTAGCGGGCGTCGTGGAAGCAAAAAGAGTCTGAGATGCATCAAGCCCCAAGCCTGCAGACTCCGCTACGCGTCGCAAGCGGGAAGACTAAGGTCACTAACGTCAACGACCAGGGCGCAACAAAAACACGGGCCCACATGCATATGGTCCGCATGAGCATGCGCAGATCCGCCTTCCGAATTATTATGTATACGTAGCCTGCGAAAGCCTCCGCCTGGCTGGCACCGCAACACGCTTTCAAAGAATTCACGAGCAGCGCATGGCATGCGGTACGGTCTCCCGAGTCGCACAACGCACACAAGGAGAGGATGTTCGAGGTGTTCAAAGCGCACGGGGTTGGTGTCCCGCGAATATGCGTGTATCGCATGGTAGGGGCAGCTAAGGTACAAAGGATGGCGCCACTGGCGGGCGGTAGGCTAACTAGATACACGGGGGTGTCAATGTAGAGGGGATATGTACGGAGAGAGAGAGGGATATGGATAGCAGACAGCAGACAGGCAGCCAGGATCCACAGGAATCCGAAGACCAGTCTGCACACGCACGCACGCACGCTGGCGTCGGCAGGGAAATGGATGGATAATAACGTAGTGTACGTGTATGCGTACGAAAACTTTGCGAACCGGCTCAACTGGGCACTATATACGCACGTAATGTAAGGATTAGGCGGGCTACTACGCATACGTACTCGGGACATGCGATGGGAAACACTTGCTGGTGGGAAACGGCGATGGCAATGGCAGTGGCAATGGATGGCAATCATGGCAGGGCTCGACCTCCATTCATCGACGGGCGCCCGCGAGAAGGAGTCACGGCGAGGGCAGGCGGATCGAAGAAAGCAGGGCAAAGGAGGAACGCGGGCCAGGGAAGGCGCGTGCGTAGCGGACAGGGGGCGACAATGGAACGTCGAAGCTCGAAGGCCCAGCGCGGGGGTGGGTGATGCCGGAGGATGGATGCAGGGGATAATAAAAAATGCGCGGAGATAGGCAATTGCAAGCGATGCGTGGAGGGTATGTATGCGAGAGGCAGACGTCAGCGGATATGCGATCGACAACGGGGGCGGGTGGGAAGTGCGAAGCAGTGGGGTTCGTGCAGGGCGTGAGACGGGGCGTGGTGCGTGGTGCGTGGCGGGAGCAGGCGAGAGCATGGCGGGTGGGACAGGAGGAGGAGGAGGAGAGGAGGGTCATGTCATGATTCGAATCCGTACTCGACTGCCTCCCGGCACGCGTCGTTCGGGCCCTCCTTGCCGTGCTGCCGGAGGCTCTGGATGGTGTTGAAGCACGCGTCGCAGGCCGAGCACGAGTGCGCGCTGAGCCGCCGCTGCTGGAAGGCGAACGGGCGAATGGGTTCGTCCGGGGGGAGGGAGCGCGAACGCTTCGAGGAATGGGATGACTGGGAGGACTGCGGGAGTGGCGCGGATGAGTACCGCGGCGCGGGCTCGCGGGAGGACGGGGTGCTCACCATGTCGTCGTCCGAGCTCAGGTCGGCGTCATCGTCGGCCTTTCGCTTGAGAGAGGACGCGGGGGATGATGAGACAAGGGATGATGGTGGCGCTATAATGACAATCACAATGAGGGACGGAGGGGGGACGCCACTGCGCGAGGGGACGAACCTGGGAGCACCGCATCGTCCGCGTAGAGCAGGTGCGCGGTGGCCTTTGCGAATCCGTCTCTCCATGCGAGGACGCGGTTGAGGCGCGTTTTGTAGGTGTCGTCGTATGTGGGCGCCTGGTGCGCGTCGAGGTTCTCCTCGGAGGAGCAGTAGGAGGAGCAGACGGACTCGTCCTCCTCGGAGTCGTCGTCGGAGGACTCGCAGGAGGAGGAGGCGAAGGAGTCGGAGTCGAGGGTGGAGGTGTACGGGTGGGAGCGGGGCGGGGGCGGGGGGACCTCGATGAGTTGGATGACCTCGACGGTGCGCTGCTGGTGGAGGTAGAGGTGTGCGGGGGCGGGCTGGTCCTTGGCGGGGAAGGCGGGCGGGGGCTGGAGCTGGGCGAGCATGGGCGGGGAGGGGAGCATGGGGAGCGGGTGCGGGTGCGGGTGCGGGGGCGGGAGCGGGTGGCGGACTGGGGGCGGCGGACGGTGGGGAGCGCATTTTATGGACGTCGAGCAGAGGCCACAGTCGCAGATTCTCTCAGGACTGGCCGCGTTGGGCGATTCTCGAAGCGGCAGCTGCCCAGATCCGCATCCTCCAATCAAGATACCCTGCGATCTCAGATGGCTTCCCACCCTGCGCGCGTCTCCCGCCCCCGATGCGGTCGCCCGAAGCTCGCATTCTTCTCATCGGCGTTTTGGCGGACGCTCTCTGGCCAAACAGCCTCCTTTCCCAGCCTCGCCTTCCATCGTTCCCAACCGCCCCCATCTCCGACCGCCAACGGCCTTTGCACACATCTCCCATCCCATTGCCATCACATGACACACAACCCTGCTACACGACCGCCCCTGCCCCGCATGAGAGACAGTCTGCCAGACGCACGTCCACTCCACCCCTCGCCGCCCAGTGTCCTTCCATGCCCGCCCAGGCTGCCCAAGAGCACACCATCCCTACCCCGCCGCGTTCCTCCCTCCGCTCGCACGCCTCCCGTGCCTCCTCACGGCCGCATCGGCGCCAACCACGCCTCGGCCGCTTCAAATTGGTCGATCAGCTCACGCAGCACAGCGCCCTCAGAGTGCAACTGCCTCATGGCCGTCAGCGTCTGCTCCCCCACCGTTACCCACCACGACCACAGAAATTTTCGGAAGCGCGGACGCGCGAGGAAGCGAGGGCCGGACGGAAACACAAACGCAAAAGCAGTCAGCACCGAGTCCAACCTTGAGAGAGAAAGAGAAAGAGAAGAGCGCTCACCACATCCCAGAACCGGAATCCGCGCTCGACCTCCGCCTTGGGGTTCTTCACGCCCTGGAACGTCTCCTCGCAGATGTCCAGCGCGACCTGCTTCGCCTCCTTCACGCCTCCGCGTTCGCGTCCCGCACGCGCTGCCGGCCGTTGATGTGCGTGAGCGCGTCCAGGTACACCTTCGCGAGCACCCCGAACCCCGTGTTCACCTCCGTCTGGAACGGCAGCGACAGGTTGATGTCCAGCAGGTCGTCCCGCGCCCGCCGCGCGTCGTGCCGCAGCAGCATGTTCAGTGAGGTCACCTCCAGCAGCGTCCTCAGTGCCCGTGTGAGCGACCGCACGAACGAGTTGAACACGAGCAGCTCTCGTGACAGAGGCGCAGACCACGGTTGCGGCTTATCGACGGCAGCGATCCGATGCGAGTGATCCAACAGGCGTGGGGCAGGAGCGAATGCAAATGCGAGGCGCAGCGGTTAGCGACGCGAGCACTCCGACAACTCGTAACACAAAAGCTTTGCTTACCTTGCACGTCAGCGGGAGGATGCTCAGCACGCGCATCACCAGCAGCATGCACGACTTCTCGTCATCTGCAACACCCAAAACACGACAACATCAGCAGTGGCACTCGCGCGATGGTCGCCACGATCCGTGGGAAGAAACGTCGCCCTGTACGCACCGGTGCCGAAACTGGGCCCTCCGCTGAAGGCGCGGCCAGACCACAGATGGCCGTGCACCACGCCCGCCCGCACCAGCTCCAGGAACAGATAGAGCGAGTCTTGGAATTTGTCGTTCACACGCGCCTGCCGGAGGGCACTGTACATTGCCCGCGCCAAGGGCGAGTGGGTGTGCGTGTTCAGGAGGAACCTGTCAAGACACGATCGCCTCGTTAGTTCGCGTTTTGACAGACTGGCGTGCCTGTGGAGGACGGACGCTTGCCGCGCCTCCGGAACAAGCGTAATGAACTCGTTAACACGCACCCCCGCAGTTCCAAGAATCGCCAGATGACGTTCGCGACAATCTCGTCCTTCTTCTCCAGCACGCCCGAGCCCTGCGAGACCTTGATCTTGGTCCGCTGCGCAAGCTTCTCCGACGCAGTTGCACCTAGACAGAGGGAGAAATCGATCGTGGACGACTGCGCAGTCACGGCGCCGCCGCAGGATGCGGAACGTGAGCTCTCGGATCCGCAGTCTCGCCGGGACCGCGCCCGGCACGACAAGAGAGACGAGGGTACTCACGTTTTGCCTCCTGAGCTCTTCCTCCACGATGGCGTAGGGCACGTTCCAGCTCGCGACGCGCTCCGCGAGTTGCGTCGTCTGCGGCGAGTTGTGGGAGATGGGCTTCTGCGGCGCAGGCTGCTCGAACCAGAAGAGGCCCACGACCTTCTTCGTCTGCCAGAACGGGTGCATCACGCTCGAGATGAGCGCGAGCGAGGTCGCTCGCGGGCCCGTCTGGCCGTCCGTGATGACCTCCCGGACGAACCGACGGTATTCCGTCGTCTCGCCGTTGTCGAGCGGCGGGTTCTCGATGATTTGGCCGGTCGTGAGCCATACGAGTGCTTGGGGACCGAGCAGGCCGCGTGATAGGTAGAAGTACACTTCGTCGGGGAGTCGGTGCGTGAAGATCTCGTGCAGGTCGGCGGGGATGTCGGCAGCTGTGGGGTGGTGGGTGTGGTGGTTCGGGTGCCCGTGAGCGGGGGAGTCGTGATTGCGAGGGGGAGGGGGACGACGGAGCCTTCGGAGGAGAGGATGAGAGAGTACTTGATCATGGAACGCGTGCGAGCGTAGTGCTCGGGATATTGCATTTGCTTGACATTCGGCTGATCAGCGAGGGCAGAAACGGCGGCGAAACCAGACTTGTAGTACTTGACCATGTCTACGGTCGCCTTCAGAGCCTGTTCGTGCACGGTAGGAGGGAAGGGGGGCGAGTGCTCGAACCCGAGCAGGATTCCGATGTCCAGGAGCTGGTCTTCTGACACGCCTAGGTCGCTCAAAATGTTGCGCTTCGTTACGAACGAAAACGTCGGGTTGGGCGAGACGAGGTCAACAGACGTGATGACCTTCTCGACCCCAGGATAGAGGAGCGTATCTGACGGGCCGTATATGGCATTGATGTACGACTTGGGATGACGTTGGAGGTAAATCAGCTGTGTACGCGTCGATGGTTAGCACCCGCGCCTACGAGACCCCGAACACGTGGGGACGTACTTGTGCCCATGCGACATACGGCGCAACCAGAAACTCGACGTTCCGGTGCTTGAAGATCCTCAGCACGATCTTCCACAGGTCCCACTGGTGGAGGTTGCTCCGGCCCTCGAAGAGCTTCGTCGCCGCGTCCTCCTGCCCCTGCTCGTACTTGGCCCACGCCTCGCGCCGGTCCTTGCACGCCTCGTTCTGCTCGTACTGCGCCTGCTGCTGCTGCTTCGGGCGGCGGATTGGCAGCAGGCCCGTGAACACGAACACGGGCTTGATGTGAAGTTTTTCGAGCGCTCGCAGGTCGGATTCGATGCGTGTCGTGAGTGCGAGAGGGAGGCCGCCCGTCGCGGCGAGGAGCGGCTCCCGGGAGGGCGGGTTGTCGATCAGCGAGGAGAGGTAGTAGGACGCATCGATGCCGAGGCGCGAGTCGGAGAGGACGGAGAGAGGGTGCGTTTGGAGATGCTTCCGCTCGACCAGGTAGTCTGTGTATGCGGACGCGGTGTGAGATGTGCTGCTGCTGCCGTTTGCACGCGCGGGACGACGACGGAGAAGAGGGTCTACTCACTGTCAAGGTGCTTGACGGGCATCACGGGCGACGAGGGGAGGGTGTTTTGCGTCGTGCGGAGGTTGTTGGACAACGCTCAGCGCAACGACCACCGACCAGAACCCGCGACGGTGTGCTTACGTAAGTCAATAGCCACCCTCATATGGACAGGAACGCTGGACGTCGTCTGCGTCTCTGTCGGTGCCATCTCCCATGTCGTGCTCACTGCCGTCGACAATGACAAGCCTGGTCTTCCCAATGCACTGCGTCTCGCCCAAGCATTGCTCCCTTGACCGATCCGTGACGCCTTAGCGGTTTCGCCGCCGACGAATCACAAGTCACTCGATGCATGTGGCAGGCAGCTGGGATTCCGTTCGACCGACCTCCGAGATGGTTTGACGGTAGCAACGCGGTAACAAGAACACACATGACTATATGCGTGCAAGACCGCCCGCTGGCCACTCGTTCTATCTGCGATTTGCAGCCTGGCGACCTTGGGGTTGCTAAACTTGCGTGCTCGTGAGAACGGTCCGTATGCCAAAATATCTTGCCGTCGCCCGTCGTTCTCACCGAATGCCATGCATGCCCGCGTTTGATCAGGTTCCTCGCCAGCGAGCGATGGCTCGGACCCTCGCGTTTGCGAATTACGTGCTGATGCTGCTCCAACGAAGGGCAACGAAGGGCATATGCGCGGCGTGCTCGCGTCCGCACTTTTGCGAGCGGAGCTGAGATGTGTCCGAAGGGTTGCATCCACACGCACCCAGTCCGCTTCGGGTCTGCTGGCTCCCCTCCAAGAGTCCGTCATCCACCCGAGGCACAGGGGAGGACTATCTTTGATGTGTGGTTCGTATTCTCAAGGTCTGACATGGTGCGTTCATAACTATCCTGGTATCGCGCGTCACAGGGGGCACGTTTGCAGGTCATCTAGGTTACCCTCCGGGGCTGGATATCCTTGCTTATGCCTCCGACAGGTGACTTGCTACGGTGGAACAATCCTATCCCAGAATACCCCCTACTGTCTTCTTGCGTGCCGGAAGTCACTGCATGGGAAGTATCCCACCTCGCATCCGATGGAGATATCAAGCAACCACAAGAAGACTGCACGGCCTGGCGTTGTTCGTCGTTTGAGGTTGACGTTCTTTCTCAGGATATACTGCTAGGGACATTGCTTCCATTGGACCTGAAGGCTCTTGGAGGCCTCCATTATGCGCGTTGTGAGAATAATCTCGTTTGCTGACATCGCTTGCCAGTCTCCTCATGCGGTTCCAGGTGATGCAACTCCCGCTCTCGGGAAAACGGCCGAAATCCGAGCAATCAGAAGCCACTCATTCCGACACCATGTCCTCGGTCCCGTAACTCGCATGCTTTCCGAGACTCCAAGGGAACGGCGTCGGGCGTACGAGGTCGCGACGCTGTCGGTGATCGCGAGAATTTAGTTTGTTGCAGCCCCGTGCTTCAGCTTGGCTGGCTGGGAGAAGATGAGTCCACGCTGTCTGGACGAAGCAGTGATGCCATGATCAACACGGGCTGGATCACTCTCGACTACTGTTCCGTGCTCCGGGCATACACAGGGCAGCCAGGTCAGGTCGTCCAGTATTCCTGAAGGCACCATGCACGTCGCTCCCATGTCAGCTCACGTCTCGGCGTCGTGCCCACCTGGTCCGCCGGCAAGTCTTTTCCAGCAACTCGTTTCCTACAAACATGCACACGTACTATTTTGGAAGGCTGCAACTCTATCCCCCAGGTTTGTACTTGGTGCTCTCACGAGAAGTCCGTGAGTACACTCCCTCTCACGGCAGGGCGCTTGCCTGATGATCCTACGTTGTAGGCAATGCCTGCGACAGGAGCGGCCTCCCAGGGCCCTCCTCCCCCACACCCCGCATTCCTACACTTCGACCGAGAATTCGACGACATTTCCATGGCAGTTACCCCGCACGCTCACGGTGGCCAAGACGAACTCGGGGGACATCTCACCGCCGTCGGTGGCTGAAGCCTGTGTGCTGCTCAGGAGAAGGTACCTCAGTCGAACTCTGCCTCGAGGGGAGTGGAGCTTTCTATCCTGGATGACTGCGATTACGGGCCCTCCTTCCTCCATCCGAGCCCGACAACGAGAATGTCAGGATTATCCCGATGACAGCACCACGAACTCAATCTTATGAATTCCTGCAGGCAAAGAATGCTTTCCCGGTATGTCTTCATGCTTGGAGCTCGCGGGGAGACAACCAGTTTTCTCAGTGGCCCTTCCAGGACGGGGAACATCGATGCCAATGCAGGAGATCGCTATCAGCAATGCTACCGTCGGACGGGCATTCCCATGCGTTGCTGCGCCCAGTGCGTCTCGGAGCGGTTCCGACCTCCCCACAACCGCACAGAGCTATTCGCAGCTCCGCCTCGCATTTGCACGCGTTCCTACGTGGTGGCATGATACTGCCATGCCTGCTGCGATGACCGCGGTTGCAGGATTGCCCGTAATCATGCGCTTCAGTCAAGCTTTCGCTCACACGGCTGCTGCAACCTGCTCCATGATGTAAGTCTGCTACCATGCGGCGGACGCTTTCCCCCAGCTCACTCATTCTCACGCACAGGACGAACGCACGGATGCGCTGCATTTGCCCAATATCGGCCGAGCGAGGTTAGATCCTAGCGCCGCGTGCGTTCACACACCGCGATGTACCGCGCGAATGTTCCATGCCCCTATTGTGCAAGCCTCGGTGCGGGAGAAGAGGTGAGAAGGCCGCGAAGTCATGCGCAGGCTGCCAAGGGTCTGCGTAGCGTCACCCAACTGCCCTCCGGGGTGGAGCCGTGGGCCTGCGTCCGCACACCGTGTGTGCGGGCGCATTCTTGCTGACATGTGCTGTGGCCAGCGCCTGGCCTTGCGGCGTGAGGAGGTCTGCGGAAGAACTCGTGTTGAGGCAGAAGGGCGTCCTGATCGACACGGCCTGGTTGGTAACGACGCTTGTCGGTCCGCAAGTAACTGTGTCCGCACCACGGCCAGAGCACCGGAGAGGCCGAGTATCGTGAGTGCTCGTGGACGGTTTCCGGCTTGCAGGCGCTCTCGCCGACCTCGGCCTTAGTTGCGCATGCAGCCATTGTTGGTTGTGGCTGCTTACCAGGGGTTGTCTGATGGACTGCCCGCGTCATCTGAGCATGCGCACAGTGCACCGCAGGCTGCAGCTGATGTGTACTGAACGGTTGCGACGGCATAACTCAGGCAAAACGCCACACGTCCTTGAGTCCAGGGCAAGCGCTGCGGGGAGGTATGTTGTTGTCGACGTTTGTTCTGACCCCGGTGCTAACTTTTCCACCGTTGTCGGACTCTTGGTCCGCAACTGCGTCGAAGGCGAGGAGAGGCGTGGTGATCACCTCGGAATGGTCAAAAGGTCCCGTATCATGGTCCGAAGCCAGCGGGTCCTCGAGCCGGCCCGACAAGAACCCGCAGATCAGGTTTAGGACAGACAAGGGAACTTGTTCTTCCAGATAAGTACCAACTTCAAGGAGTTTGGGCCCTACGACGACTTGTTTGTTGTGAAACGTGCGGAAGCTGACTTCTCACGCCGAGCATGCTGAGACAAACGTTGCTACCTCCGGCATCAAGCAAATACGGTGAGTGATATAACGCCTTTCAGCCTTGCATATGTATCGGAATCTCATCACGGGACTGTCGCAGAAGCACGACACCAGATGCTTTGCAACGGCTATTCTGCTTAGCGGTGCGCCCAGAAGCTCTTGACTGCGACGGCAGTTGGTCTGGCATGGTCCATACTCAACGCCCACGCCATAAAAGGGCGTTGTTTCTCCCAGGCTATCCCGTGTTGGCCGCAGTCCCTAGCGCAGCAGCATCACGACATGTTGTGCTGTAATCAAGGGCTGCTAGGGCCAAACTCGTGCTGCCGACGCGCTCCTTCCATCGGAGGCCACCAAGGACGGAGGTGGCAGATGGCGGCTGATTGTAACGGTATTCTATGGGGCACTCGGGGGTCGCAGGACGGCGATCTTGTGAAGACATTGATTTGGACACAATCATCCGCCCAAGGCGTTTGGCTGAGCATCATGCTGGAGCGCCGTCGCGCTCTGTCCGCGTTCCTGAGGATCACTCTCACCATACATAGTCTCAACTCTGGGGTTGGCGCGTATTGTTTAGCCCGGCGCCCACAACATATCGCGACGAGTCCGAGCGCGTTCCGCAGGACGGCGTGAGATGAAACACGGTGCCGGTAAGTGGAAGGATCATCCTCCTTGTTCGTTGTGCTCAACCTGTTGCTCAAAAACTGTTGTTCTGGGAACGATGAACACCAAAGGTACCCTGCAAGGATGCTCCAGCGCAACCGCAAGGTACAGTGTACACAAGCTTCATCAAGCATATTCAAATGACCCGTCTCAGGCTGTCTCGATAGCTGGCGAGCGTGCTTATTTGGCCCTCCGCGCTGCTGTGCATTCCGAAACCCGCGGACGGGGTGAAGTGCGGAAACCGTCGGTGACGGTGACTGGTGAGCAAATCGAACACTGGCGACAAACAACTTGACATTGTCGGCGCCCCTTGCAGCTTCAGATCGCATCTTGGAGAGTCCATCCCACCGCCGGGAGTTTGGAGTCTGGACTACATAGAATGATTGAACAAGCTGAGTGCTGAAGTCACTATCCTTGTCGTCTTCTACTCGAGTGTTTATGTCTGCAGAGATATTTGAGTCAACAAGAGCGCTTTCATCGCCCGCCTAGCTCAATCGGATAGAGCGTCAGACTCTTACTAGCAGGTTTGGGCGATCTGAAGGCTGCGAGTTCGACCCTCGCGGTGGGCTAGCGTTTTTGCTCCCTCCATCCTATCCGTTTGATATGTTATATTTAAAAGCCAACATACGAGGGTAGATGCGATCAAATTCGACCATGCAGAAAGTCCAAAGCACTACAGTAGCACCGGCATTCTATGTAGCAGCGCCTCCGCCTCCCAACCCGCCACAAATTCATATACAGAAGATCTAGACCAGAGGAAGCAGATAATGGGCGGATATACGGGAAAGGAGACCTGAAGGAGACTCACAGAGATTCAGAATACAGTATTGCCATTGGGAGGCCTGTTCTCCCCTCGCCGGAAGACGCTCTAGCGCTCGCGCTGTCGATTTCAGCAGTTGCCTTAGATAGACCATGCAAAAAGTTCGTTTCTTGTAACTGTGACTCAGGCGGTCAAGTCCTTGGAACAGCAGTGCCTCCAGACAGCCATGAGCAAATCCGCACTAATCGATAGCAACCTTACCGACCTGCAGCTACTGTCGAAGGGCAAGGTTCGAGACATCTACGCTACTTCCGACCCGAACCTCCTCCTCTTCGTCGCGTCGGATCGCATTTCCGCATACGACGTAATCCTCCGCAACGTGCGTGCATCTTCTCATGGTGGATGTTTCAATGCACTGATGAGCATTGCGGCGTGGCTATGCCGTTACAATTTGCGATGCAAAACTCAGGGCGTACCGGACAAGGGCAAAGTCCTGACAAAAATATCTTTGTTCTGGTTTGAGAAGCTCAAGCATGTAATCCCGACACACTTCGTGACCGCGGATGTCGATAAAATGCCCCAAGAAGTTCGGAAGTACAAGCATGTCCTCGAGGACCGTGCGATGCTCGTGAGGAAGGCCAAGGTTATTCCACTCGAGGCCATCGTCCGTGGTTATATCACCGGTAAGGCGCCGAAACCGCCAATATTATACATCTCCTGAAGTATTTCTTCGTACAGGTTCTGGATGGTCGGAATACAAGAAGACCGGCACTGTCCACGGTATACCCTTGCCAGAGGGCCTGGTAGAGTCACAGAAGCTCCCGGAGCCCCTGTTTACGCCTTCTACGAAGGCCGAGCAAGGCGAGCACGACGAGAACATCTCGCCTGAGAAAGGTCCGTTGGTGACCACAACGATGTCTCTGTCGGTCGCTAACTTCTAACCTGTAGCCGCTTCTATCATCGGAGCGGAACTCTGCGCCAAGGTCGAGAAGGTCGCGCTCCAGCTTTACAAGGAAGCGGCCGACTACGCCCTCACGAAGGGCCTCATCCTCGCCGACACGAAATTCGAGTTCGGGCTCGTGCCGTCCTCGTCGGGAGAGGGAGAGGAGCTTATCCTCGTGGATGAGGCTCTCACGCCGGACTCGTCGCGTTACTGGCCCGCAGCGGAGTACAAGCCGGGCGGGTCGCAGCCCAGCTTCGACAAGCAGTATCTGCGCGATTGGCTCACGAAGACGGGCTTCAGGAAGGGTCTAGAGAGCGGGCCAAAGGGGAAAGAAGGAGAGGGCTGGGTCATGGATGACAGCGTCATTGAGGGGACGAGGAAGCGTTACCTGGAGGCTTTGGAGATGCTCACCGGCGGAGGGCTGTAATTATCTTGTTTGAGAGTTTCGTCGTGCTTCGATGAACGGGGAAGACAGGTATAGACAGAAACAAGCATGTTGTAGTGTATACATGTACGATGTAACAAGGGGGCAATCGTCCTTGAGTGCGAGCTGCGAGCAGATGCGTGATGTAGTACGGATGTCATGTAGGATCGTGAGTATAGGTGCCAAATACTGAACACGAGATGGCCAGTGAGAGGGGCCAAATAAGATAGCGGTAGATATGATCACTTGTGTACGACCTGCGAAGCGAACTTGCTCCTCGCACGGACGGCCGGACCCTTCCAGTATAGTACCTAGTACATCGGACTGAGACACGGCGAACAAACATGGGAGGTTAAGTGGTGACTCACGAAAGGAATAGGTATCATGAGAGTGGCGATGCATGCGAACAACGTGTTGCCCCAATGATAGGTTAACTTGGCGAACAGTTGCTCGCTAAAGAGTGGAAAGATGGCCCCCATAAGATTGCCTGCCGACATCAATGAGCACAGGGAAGCAACACGACACAGTCGTCGGAGACTTACGAGAAAGACTCTGTCCAGCGAGTGCAGACGAGGCGAAGATGCCGTAGCTGCGGAAATTCCCTGGTCAGTTCCTCTGCAACGAGTGAGATATGTACCTGTGCACGAACTGACCAATCAGCCAGGTACGTGAACACTGCGACGTAGATGTTGAAGAGAGATGTCATGATAACCTGGGGAGCGAGCAGTATCGGCGTCGATGAGTCGTCCAAGCGGAAGAGGGTATACGCACGAAGATACCCATGGCCATGCCTATCCACGGCACGGATTGGAACGTGCACCACGCATATATGAACATCCCTGCCGGGAACAGGATCGCTGCAAGGCACGCGCTGAACAACCGTGCTTCTGGTCCTTTGGTCGGGTGATATTTGCTAGCACAGTAGTGGGCAACCGGTGAGAACCAAAGGAAGTCACAGGCAGAGGGACGGGTCATACGCATATAGCCTCTCTTGATAAATCTGGATCGCTTCTCCGACGATACAGCCGGCGCTATTCAACTATTAGATGCAGCATATGGGTAGACGGCTGGAGTGTACTACTCACATCATGGAAGCAAACACAGTCCCTACCTCGCCCGTGCTGAAATGGTGGACGGAGCGGAAAGCAGGCCCAATTGATCTAGAATGATTCACCGTGAGTTTGCAACGGAGGGCTCGGATTCCAATGCTTACTCCACGAGGACATATAGGATGCCCCAGGCGAAGCCAGCCCATAGCTGTATAACGCAGATCAGTATATGCACTGGTGCTCATAACTCAAAGGATTGGATTGTAGACGCACGCTGAAAGCCGCGACGACCGGCTCGGTGGAGAGAAGATCTATGTGAATTCATGAGGGGTAACCAAGGAGTGTACAAAAACGTACGCACAGATCGCCCGTGTGCACGAGACGTAAATCAACGTTGCTAGGCTAGGGATCTGGTCCTCGACACGCGCACGGTAGTGCGTGTTGCCGGTCTTCTTGCGGAGCCTCTGCGCGGTTCGTTTCAAGAGGACACCCGGACGAGTCTCTCTCATGATGAGTGGGAAAGTGAGAAGGAATATGCCGTAGAAGCTGAAGACCGCGATGATGAGCTATCATGGCCAGAGCAAAAGCAATCTAAACGCACATAACATGGATGTATTGAATCCACCTCCACTGGAGATGCGGGTTCTGTTCGATCCATCCCGACGCCACGCACCCTAACCCTGGACCGGCCATGATCATGATGGCGAAGACTGACATCGGCAGACCGCGTCTAAGAATAGGTGGGTTAACACTATCGCTACAATTTCGTCAAATCGTACCCACTCACTCTGAGGGTGCCCATATGTCCGCGATGGTACCGCCTACCATGGCAGCGGCAGTGGAGCCAAAGGCTCCGCCAAGGAACCTACCGACGATAACCGTCTGTATGTTCTGCGCCCTATCGTGGACGTCAACGAAGTCAGAGGAGATGACGGGCACAAAGCTCACAACGCGACCATTAAATGCATCAGCACAGATCCAATACCGCTCACAATGTAGACCGGCTGCCTCCCGAACTCTTCGCTGAAAGAGGTGCTCCACAGTGGGACGAGCGCGAGGGCTAGGGCCCACATAGAGAGACCCAACGTGGCTTCGAACTGAGTGGCATTCAGATCGCGGGCCATGGACGGAAACCCCAAGGCATATGCAGCTGAGGAAGACGCTAAGACCGACAGTTGGTCACTATGTCAGCCATCAGGTTCTTTGCGGTCTGAGTCGGCGTGGACATTACCTGCGATAAGGGAGAAGAAGGAGACGGCGAAGGTGATGGCCCATTTCCGAGCGTACGAGAAGTTTGCAGGGTTTCGGGGATCTCCCTCTTCAAACCCAACCTTTAGGGAGGATTAGATCAGTATCGGCATCACTTCTTTGACGGGAGGGGACGTCAGGAGCAAGGAGCAAGCTCACATAGATGGTTTCTCCGGAACTTTCCCCGAATGATTGCTCTTGCTGAAGCTTCGCCTCTCCCTTCTCTTCATCTTGGGGACGATTACGTTTGCTCAAATCTGTATCGTTCAGAGTCGCCTCCGGGGACCTCCCCGACAAGCTGAGCCGCACGTCAATCGGCTCGTGTGCGGTCCCGGTAGATCGTCTGGCATGACTGCCGCAGCCAGCAACGTCGACCGGAGTGGCTTCCCTTTCGACATGAGGCATCCGCATGGCAACGTCCGAGCTTGTCGATCTTTGCTGCGGAGACGGAGGGATCGGAGTCGAAGGAAGTGCAGAGGTCCTATGAGGAACTCGGGCCAGTGCGCACCAGTGGGTCAGGGCAGAGAGCAAACCACGACCTTGCACCAGAGGACACCTCCACTTCTATACCCCGAGGCAAGAGCAGTGCTCCTCTACGGCATCCTGTGGGAGAGCGGACGGTCATCGATGCTAGGTCAATCACTTCCGAAAGCGCATTGACCTCCAATACGTTTACTTACGGGTGAATGGGCGCCTGTGTCGCGCATACAAGCTTCGGGCATACACTGGGCACGCCCCGTCTCGCCTCCACACGCTTCTCTTCTCCCGTCTTCACTCTCCTGGCAGCGAATATGCCAGAGGAGAGTCTGTCGTGTCCTTTCCTGGCATGTAGAATGAGACTGACCCCTACGCGTCACGGTTAAATCCTCGGACTTACTTTACGGCCCAGTAATCGCGACCGTCGCACGCACACGCTTCTCTGCGTATGCGCAGTGATGGTAGCTCCTGTCGGGCGGTCCGAGGGGCGCCGTGCGCTCTACAGCTATGGACGTTTCAGTAGGTGGTCGGCGCAGTGAGAGTATGCTCCTCTTCAAGTCCATCTCCGAGGTCCATGTCGGGGGTCCCGGTTCACCAAGGCGTCGTCATCGGGTTCGGATGGCAAGACATTGAGGGGAACGCGGGGTTGTTCTTGTGGTCATCTCCTAGAGTCTGATGTCTGACATAGTCAACTACCGGCATGTTGGCCCTGGAGCATCCTCGGCTGGCCCTGCGGCTGCGAAGAGTCTCATATGAGCATGCAGGGCATGGTGTGTGCTTACTGAATACGGGTCATCTGGCAGCTTCCACGTGGCGACCGAGCCGTAAAGCGACAGAATTGCTATGCATTATATCCGCTATCCGGCACACTGCGCTCGCTATCGAAACTACCTCTCGCCGGATTGCGGCTGAACTCGAGTGGGGGGAGTGTGTTCAGGGTGGCGATTCTGAACGTGGAGATCGTCTGGTCCTGACCGCTTGAGATTGCTATGCGCGCCGCGGCTTTGCGGAGATGTAGGAGGACGCGAGAGCACAGCGCGCTGTGCACCGCTCTGAATGGCCTACATAATCGTGAGCCGGGGGTCTGCAGTGCTCCGATCAGATGAGGGGGACCTACAGTTGCACCACGGAGGATACGGCCTTCTACGGATGCCCAACATGAAATCGGTCAGCATGAATCTCAGGCAAAGACCAGTCGTCTCACCGGTAACGCGAACATGAAGCACATGTTTGCAATAGATGCTGCGAGCATTATGATATAGAATATGGTGCCTGGGAGAACGTCAGGAACGTAAGCTCGCTGGTGACGAGCAGGAGCCTACGAACCATCCCGATACATTGTCCGATACATTGTGCCTATGACGGGGGCGTCTCCCTTGGCTGACAATGAACA
The DNA here is from genome assembly GCA_022592435.1 of Cerioporus squamosus. Lineage (NCBI taxonomy): Eukaryota > Fungi > Basidiomycota > Agaricomycetes > Polyporales > Polyporaceae > Cerioporus > Cerioporus squamosus. The sequence goes on along the minus strand of JABYQS010000088.1, from coordinate 87,652 downwards.
TTTGAGTGAACTCGGGCATCCTCATCGAGCGAAACCGTGGCACTCACCTGAAGTTTGATACCAATACAGTAAAGTGAGGAAAACAACCGCTGTACGAAGGACTTAGTGAGAATGAAGCAAGTGAACTGTGCAGACATGTATGTACTGGTCTCCGAGACCAACAGCGTTGCGTAGAAAACCCAGCCTAGTTGGTCCGCGATCATGGGCATACACCCAGTGCGATCTAGAAGTGATCGTGGAGGATCTACGGAGGGCTCTAGTTAGAATGAGTACGCCCACTTTAACAGCAATGCACCTACATGTGAGGGAGCGTACGTATATGTACATCACCGCGATCATCGGTCCCTGTTGCCGCGTCAGTGACGACTGCGAGAAGCAGATAGGGCGTCGCGTACCAGCATGAAGGGCACGAGGATCAACATCATTCGAGTAACGTGCTTGCTGAAGTTCCACAGAGCAATGGTCCGAAACATCAAGATAGCTGCGATGCGTTCAGCAACGATAACCATCCCAAGAAGAGGAGGACGGATGAACCTTCTGAGAACCACGAGCCCACAACATATACGCCTGTGCGATGATTCATGAGCGTATGCGTGACACCACGACCACCGGCACCTACAAACCGAGGCGATCCAATTGAGGACGCACGCCTATAAATCTCTGTGAGCTGGAGTCGAGGACACCGCACAAACTGGGCCCACCTCAGGATCCTTCACGAATAATGTGCCTGTGTTGAGAGGTGAGCTGGTCAGCAAACCGCCGCCACACACACAGTTTTGGTCCACACACCGGCCACGACCATGAGGTGATCGATGAGCGGACTATAGCGATTTGCGAGGAAGATGAACTTCATGATGGACCACTCCGATGGCCATACGAAAGCGACCTGTCGAAGACCGTTCAGAGTTCAGCTCCGTGATATGTAGGTAACCGAGGCCTGTTGAAGACGCACCTCGTCATCGAGTGTGTCGAAAATGTCGGAAACCTGGAACCCCGCTCAGCATTCGGTGCTCACACGCAAAATTGCCCTCAAGGAAATGCGACCAACCAAATAAGTGAGCGACGCGACTGCCCGGACTCCGATTCAGCCATCGATCCAAGCGAAGCGGCGCCCACAATAACGACACGCACCATTCACGTACTTGACACGATGAGAGACAACCAGCCGCGAGTGAGCATACGCGTCAAGAACGATAGCCGCCAGCCAGCACACACCTTGACGGCCTGGAGCAAAGACAGGTGGTGTGTGGCATCCTCCAGCGCCTTAGTGAGGTTAGATAGTGACATGCCATACGCATGCACACCGCAGTCCGTGAAGGCACTAGTGGTAGGGCAGCACAGCAGCTTGAAGCGGGGAGCCTCCGTCTGGGTGTTACATATGTATATGGCCCAGGATCCTGATTCTTGGTCGCCTGTTCTGTTGGCGAGAGGCTGTGCGCATGCTTCTTCCGCCAAATGACATAGCAGGCGTGTCGACGGACAGTCTGAGTGACATCGAATGATTGAATTCCAGGCTGTAGACTGTAGTCTTCGCTCGGTCCGAGCTGCTACGGTGCGCAGCGACATACCACTAGTAATCAAGGGCATGTCCGCTCCTACCAGGCCGTATGGATGTGCTGGCTACAAGAACATGATTACATACTTACTCGGAGAAGCCGACGGGGGAGTGCGGCTACACCCTGAACGCCGAGCGGCTCAGGAAGCAATGTCGTCAATCCAGCGCTGAGGTTGATGAGTTGAGCTTCGACCGTGGGCCCCATGCTGCCATTTGCGCGACAAAACCTCCGGAGGTACACGCGGATGAGCGTTGCAACCGGCGGATGGTATTACATACCATCCGCCCTAGGCCTGCTGTACATGGGTTCAGCCGCGACCTCATTGCCTGCACAAGCTCTGGTGTAACGTACCTTCCCTTGCGCCAGGTTCTACTTATGCAATGGTATCGAACACCGCCCTGGCGGCGGAGAGGCAGAGACTACCTGAAGTTTGACCCCCGGGCTGTGAACGTTGATGGACTGTGAGTCTGTGAGCATGAGCCCGCCGAGTGCCGGCTGCCCAGAGGTTGGCACAGGTGCCGTATATGCTTGCCGAGCAAAAAGGCGATAATCAATGATAGGAACAGCACTCACCTGGGTCCTGCACCGCCCGTGCAAACCCGTGCACGGGCGGCCAAAGTGGAAAGTGGGTCGCTTCAGGTCGCTTCGTCGGAAGGTCGTTGGCAGGCGATATGATCTCTCCGTCGGAGAACAACAAGCTACAACAAGACGTCGTTGCGAGGTGATGCCATGCGCGGATGTATATATGTACAGCGAGTCTGACGACGGATCTACCCCTATAGAGGGCGGTGTGATACGCCGCAAGTGTGCGCTGTGAGTACTAGTGCCCTGCCGCATTGTCGGCATTTCATGCTGTCGGACTCGTGGAGTCGTACGGTGGATGTGGTGCTGCATCGGATGGAAGATGTGCATCGTCTAGGAGCCCGTTGTGAATGGCTTCGCACAGGTGGTAGGACGCAAGGGAGCGCTATGTATGCGCAGGATGCATGACCTGCGACGCGAACTTGCTCCGCGCGCGGATCGCAGGGCCCTTCCACAGCAGAACCTGCCAAGAGCCAGGGCAAAATGAGCACATGTCTGCACATTTTTCGTACACAGGACGTCGGCACGTAGACGCACATATGGGATAGGGATCATGAGAACCGCGATGCACGCAAAGAGCGTGCTCCCCCAGTGGTACGTCAGCTTCGCGAAGAGCTGCGTGGTGAAGAGCGGAAACGCCGTCCCCATGATATTTCCTGGCGTGCATTGCGTTCGTGTGAGAATAGTATGAACAACGGGCATAAGCGACGAGAAGGCAAGACGTACGGGATAAACTCTGGCCCGCGAGCGCCGAGGACGCGAAAACACCGTAGCTAAACGCGCTCTGAGGTCAGTATCCCGCCTTCATCATGATCGGGAGGGAGGAAGAGCGTACCAGTCCGCGAGGTACGTGAACACCGCGACGTAGATGATGAACAGCGCCATCATGATAACCTAGCAAGCTGGTCAGCCACCACAAGGATGCGGATATCCATGCCCACTCACGAAGATGCCCATGGCCATGCCTATCCACGGCACGGACGGGAACGTGCACCACGCGTAGATGAACATGCCCGCCGGGAACAGGACCGCCGCGAGGCACGCGCTGTACAGCCGCGCCTCCGGACCCTTCGTCGGTTGGTACTTGCTACAGCACGCAGGCAACCTCACGTCAGTCCCGATGCTGACTGGTGTATGCAATGGAGAGAGACATACGCATAGAGCTTCTCTTGGTACATCTGGATGGCCTCCCCGACAAAGCACCCGATGCTGCGTCCCAACTTGTGTCAGCGGGCAAGGACCGGGAGGGAAGAATGGGACGCGCTCACATCATAGCCGTGAAGACCGTTCCGGTTTGCCCGATGTTGAAGTTATGGATAGTCCGGAAGGCGGGGCCTATCGACTCTATGAGGACGTAGAGAATGCCCCACGCAAAGCCTGCCCATAGCTACATGCAAGCTTTCGTCAGCGAGTCTACTACCCCATTGCTCAAAGCACTTACGCTGAACGCCGCGACAACAGGCTCCGTGAACAAAAGGTCTGCGGATCATCAGCAAGGCAAGGCAAGACCAGGGGTATACGTGGCGAACTCACAAATCGGGCGCGTGCACGAAATGTAGATGAGCGTGCGGAGGCTCGCACGCTCGTCTTCAATCCTCGCGCGGTAATGATGATTTCCCGTCTGCTTGCGCATCTTTTTCGCGAGCCGCGTCAGGAGCACGCCCGCACGGGTCTCCTTCATGCATATCGGGGCGGCGATGAGGAAGAGCCCGAGCCAGCTATCCCATGACCCGTCAGGAGCGTGAACGCATGGCATATATGCACTATGAGTGAAAGGATGTACGCACATGACATGTATCCATTGGATCCACCGCCACTCCATGTGCGGGTTTTGCTCGATCCATCCAGCGGCTATGCAGCCGATACCGGGCCCGGAGAGGACCATAGTTGCGAAGACGGACATGGGGAGGCCGCGCCTAGGAAAGGGAGGATAGTCAGCTGTGCTCAGAGCGTCGAAGGAGATCGCCCACTCGATGAACTCACTCATGCGGCGCCCAGATGTCCGCAATGGTGCCGCCGACCATGGCGGATGCAGTGGAGCCGAATGCACCTGCGAGAAAGCGGCCCACGATCACTGTCTGGATGTTATGTGCGCTTGGATACATGAAGGGATTCAGCAACGCGACGCGAGTCATGACGATGAGGGACGTACAGTGCAGTCATCATGTGCATGAGCAGGCACCCGGCCCCGCTGACTAGGTAAATCGGCTGTCGTCCAAACTCTTCACTGAACGATGTGGTAACAAGAGGAGGAAGTGCGAACCCGAGTGTGTACATGGCGAGTCCGACCGTCGCCTGGAATTGGGTGGCGTTCAGGTCACGGGTCATGGAAGTAAAACCCAGCGCATATGCCCCGGACGACGAAGCTATCGAAGAAGCAGGGTCAGTACGATGGTGTAACGCTGCCGCAGAGTTTTCCATACACGTGATGATAGAGAACATGGAAGCTGCGACTGTGATGGACCACTTCCGGCCATACGAAAAGTTCATGGGATCGCGGGGATCTCCTTCCTTGAACTCGACCTGGGAGACGGAGGTTAGCATACTAGGTTCACTTCCGAAGAAAGGTCCACTTACATATATCGTTTCGTCAGCGGTCGTATCCTCGGAGCCTGAGAGCTCAAGCTTCTTCTTCTCCTTTTTTTCTTCGTCGTGATGCCGGTGAGAATGCTGCCTGCTGTGGTCGCTCAACTGGCGCAGATAGCCTTCATCGAGCATCTCATCCGACGGTCTGTCAGCCGGGGTTATGCGCACGTCGACGGACTCGTGCACGCTCGCTAGCGACCTCCTCGCAAGGCTACGAGTGTCAGCATCCCCGACAACGGTCGCTTCCTCGTCAGGCTGAGGAGTCCGCATAGTGCACGTCTTCCAAGTCGAGGAGGTGGAACGTTCTGAGAGGCGGGTCTCAAGGAGGCAGAGGGCAGGAGGAGGAACGACGGGGCGGATGGCCGTGCATATATGTATGAGGTGTGGTCTGCGGCGGCCTGCCGTCTGTCGCAGGAGAACGGCAAGCAAAACGGCCCAATCAGGGGAATTCGCTAGTAGGCTGCTACCTTTTCCCGGCGTGGGCGCTTGTCTTACACCACCGATGCTCGCAGCCTCAACTTTCGCCATCTGCACGTCTCATGATCCATCCTAGATCCATCCGGTGAGACCATACCACGATTACCAGCCATTTCGGCGTCGCAGAATCGGCCATACCACAGCAGAGACTATTGGGCAATCCTGAAGCCTGAGGCCTGAAGCTTGAAGGCTGAGAGGGAATACCTACTCTAAATGCGACAGCTTCGACAAGGGGTTCGGAACAAGTTTCAGGCCGGCGATATGGATGGTGATGAGCGACGGCGTTCCGTTGTCCGGGCCGTGTCTACTGCGTCATATGAACCTGCGACAACACTCCCCAAAGGCACTGGCAGTACACGGCAGCTCCTAGTATATCCCGCACTGATGGCAGAGAGAGGCCGATCTGCTGCGTCGGACATGAAGGAATGCTGGATGAGTGATGTCAGTCGCCATCAACGAGATCGGGCTCACTTTGGTTTGAGACATGATTGACCCGAAGGAGGTATTTGCGTCTGTTGTTCAAAGGCCTTGGATCCTAACAAGGGCAAACAACCGCCAGCCCTGCGCGTGTCGTCATCGTCGCTGCTGTTGCCCACGTGCACCATTCACCTCCGCTCGTCGATGTTCCCCTGTTGGCGACATACGTGCTTCTAGGTCTCGGCTAGTTCTGCAGTGCTGCGTAAGTTTGTGATGGCGAACCATCGGCCTGTCAGTCCATGTCCATCTCTCCCAAACTCACGACGACGTTTGACTCTCCTCACAGGTCTCCTCATGCTCGCATTCTCGCGCTTTGCGTCCCTCAAATGCTCGACAGCTCGTAGATGCGCTCGACATCTAGTCACTGACGCGTCCGCCGTCCGGGATCAACTTCGCGCCCTCCTCCGCGACACCGCACAACCCGTCGCGGTCGTGACCGCTCTCATGGACCCCTCAATCGCTGCTTTTCATCCTCATCCGCACTTGCCTTCAAACCCAAGCAGAGGCAAGAGCAAGTTCCACGGCGCGACCCTCTCCTCCTTCAGCTCCATCGCCATGGACCCGCACCCCCTCGTCGCCTTCTCCCTCCGCATCCCCTCGCGCATGGCGACCGCGCTCGCCTCCGCGCACAACTCCGCCTCCGCCTCCACGCCCGCCGCGCACATGGTCATCAACATCCTCTCCGAGCGCCAGGCGTCCACCGCCGTCCGCTTCTCGCGCCCGGACCTGCACGCGGAGCCCTTTGCCGGGCTCGCGCACACTCTCTCGCACGAAGGCCTGCCCGTCCTCGACGGGAGCGTCGGGGCGCTCTCGTGCCGGCTCGTCGCGGCGTCCTGGCCGCTGCACGACTTGGAGTCGCTCACGGAGGGAGGCGGGGCCGGAAAGGACGGGAAGGAGTGGGAGGGCGAGGGCGTCGTGTCGGAGCTCTTCATCGCGCAGGTGGTACGTGTGGAACGGACATTGCCTGAGGGCGAGGAGGCGCGACCTCTGCTGTACCACAGACGAGGGTATGTGACGACACAGCCAATAGAGTCTGCGCATAGCACGAAGCCATCTGGTTAGGCGGTTGGCTCGCTACTCTTGATTCCCCCTTTACCCTGCGTGTCGCTGCACCACATGTCGTGAGCTGCGTGGAACACGTATATCCGAGTCGGTTGGGCATGCAATGCTGCATCAACGTCACGCCCGGCCCTCCCCAACTATGGCCACTACCGAGAGCGCAGAGTGCCAATCTATGTTGCATATACAGACAGCAATGATAGCAATACAGTAGCGACGACAGTACAGTACAGACAACACGACAACATCCTGTAAATCAACCAAAGTCTCGCACCCGGGTACCACTTAGCTACCTACAAATTCATGAACGAGAACAGGGTGCTCATCTGCACCCACCGGCGCCCGCACTGGTCAAGGTACTTCTCCGCGACGCCCATCAGATGCCTGCACGTCTCGCCCTGCACAAGGCGGAGCGAGAAGAGGTCTGACAATGCGACGAGATTAGCAGCAGTTCACAGCGAATGCTACAGCACGATGAGCGGAGCACTTACCCTGCTTGAGCCCTCCAGTCGCAACGTCGTGCGCCTTATCGATGTCGAACAGCGACATGTAGTACCGCAACTGGTTGTACAGCTTCGCATCCGAGTACTGTCCGCGGAACCCCTCTATCGTCAGCTTTCTGCTTCACTTGGGCAACACGGGAACAAAAACGCACCTCGAATGCGACAGTGCCCCGACAGCCCGGGCGCAGACACCGGCGCCCGTACACGCCCATCATGCGTGTCCGGTTCCCGCACGTCGAGTCGTCGCACACGAGCCAGCTCTCGTAGTACTTGGCGATGTGCTCGCGGATCTGCACTTCCAGCTGTGTCTGCAGGCTCGCCATGCCAACTGGACCACGGCACTGTGGGCAGGTGAGGCCGGACGCTTGGACGTGCGAGTTCTGCAAGAGAGGGAGACAGTGAGCAAGTGGTTATGAAGCATGGGGAGAGATAGACGCACCTCACGATCGCTCAGGGGCACGCAGGGCACAGTCCCCTTGCAGTCGCGGCAGCGCACCAGGAACGGGTCTGCGTCCTTGAACCGCTGTGCGTCCGACATGAGCGAGTCGAGCGTCCCGAAGGACATCTCGTCTGACTCTCCGGCAGTGACGCTGCGATAGCGGTTCGGGTCGAGTCCGAGACATTCGGCCAGTCGCGCGCGGTCGGTGCCCTCGATCGGCTCGCAAAGACGCTCAATAGGAGGAAGGATCTGCTGCGAGAGGTAATGCTCGTAGTCTGCGCGTGGGTCGCGTCAGCGGAGGCAACCCTAGAACGAACGACGGGGACACACCGATCTTGTGCTTGTCGCTTTCGCGGCGGACCTCGTCCGGATGCATTGCTCTGTCCGCCTGAGCGGTCTTCGACGTCTCGCCGCCCTCGCCTAGGCAGAAGATGTAGGGGATTACGTCGCCGGCACGGGCATTGCCGCCTTTTTCCTTCATGCGGAGAGCAACTTGGACGTGAGGCTGGCTCTTGGCGTCCGGGTAGTCTTCGGGGTTCTTTCCCAGACGCTACGAAGAGGTGAGTATGCATGCGATCAACGAAGTAGCTGGCACAGCACCAACCTTGTGGATGATGAACTCGTCGAGCTTGATCTTGCCTGCGCGAACTTGCTCGCCGATGGTGGTGAGGTAATCATGGATGTTCTCCACAACGGTCTCGGTAGATTCTCCAGAAAGGATTTGCTCGAGCACATATCTGAACGTAAGTCAGCACAAATCATGTCCGCACATCCTGCATTGTTCGTACGCACTGAGAGACAGTCTTTGACAGGGCACAGTACTCGCGCCGCTTCATATCCAGACCCTTGACCTCGGTCGACGTGCGGTTGCTGTCCTCCACCTTGACGGCGGCATACTTCTTCTTCTGCAGGAGCAACAGCCGCTTGAAGATGCCGTCGAGGTCGATCTCGAGCAGCTTGTAGCAGTCGTTGACCGCCTTCTTGAACTCGGAAGAGATCTTGAGAGCCTCGGCAAGCTCTGTCACGTTGGAATTGACAAAGACGGAATCGGTATCACCATACACGACCTATAGAGATATCAGTATCATGCTCATGCGTATGAAGGAGGGCCAACGCACGTCGAGCTGCATGGATTCGGCGAGCTCCCTCGTGTGCGTCAAGATCTCACGACCCTTGAACGTCGTCAAGGCCGCGAGGGGGCGAGCGTAGAACCTCGAGTACTCGAACCCGAGACATCCATACATACTGTTCGCTGTCAGCTTCAGCGCCATCTGCTTGATGTCCCACTACACAGCCATAATCAGCACCATGATAGTCGCGGAGGTGATCGGACGCATACCTGAAGGAGCTGGGCCGGAGTCGCCTTCTTGTCCTTCATGAGACTCTTCACCTGCCTTCGACGACTGACGAGGGTAGCAATGAGACGCGGCAGGACACCCTGGGAAACCTCGGAGCTTGGCGGCTCTGGGATCTTCTCCTCGCCCTCCTGTACAGTGCTCAGCACTGGATCGATCTGTCACATACATGCGACATACCTCGTCTTCGACAGGCTCGACCGTCGTGAAGTCAATGTTGTACTCCTGGATGATACTCGGGTATAGCGAGTTGAAGTCCATGACAAGGATGTACTTGTCCCACAGGCCACGCTTCGGCTCGAAGACGAGACCACCCTTGTACTTGTCTTTCTTCCCCTTGGTGGCCTTGGCACCGCCTTCACCTTCCTCGTCTTCCTTTGCAGCCTTGACCGCTGTCGCAGCCTTCTTGCCATACAGCTTGTCCGGGCAGATGTACTTGAGCCGGTGGAACTCATGCAGCAGAATGTACTCATTCCGCTCCGCGCGTCCTCCATTGAGAGTCTTGTTCCTGTGGCTAACGTCAGCACCAGTAGACACGCATGGAAAGAGAGGCGTCCGCACCAGGAGTTACCAGCAAGGTTCGTCAACTGCCGGGTGAGAGGGAGCAACTGCACCTTGGAGGCCAGCGCCATCTGGTAGTGTGCGTCCAGTTCGCAGTGCTGGACGAACTTGATCAGGCGATCGGGTGAACGGACGCTTCCGTCGAAGTAACTCGCAGTCTCTTCGGGATCGAGCTCTTGTCGCTCGCTCTTCAGATGCGTCTTGCACATCTCGGTGAGCGACCACGTCGTCGACGTGATCATACCCTATCATTGCCCAGTCAGCGCAGTGTCTCAGAACCATAGCGTGCACATGCCTTGGCGCCGTCACTCGCAAGATCGCAGAGCAGTCGCCCGCTCAAGAAGCGCAAGTTAGTACCCTGCCGTCCGATATTGGGCCACTTTGACCGTCTGAAGCGACCGATGCGAGACCAATGCTCTGCCTTGAGTTCGCGCATGCGGTGAAGCATGACGTCTAGTGACACGCCCAAGAACTCATGACCGACTATCACATCTGGGTCCGCCTTGTGGATAGATACTACAGTGGTACATCAGCATTCACACGATTGTGCGGTAGTAGTTGAGGCATACCGAGCAGACTATTGAGCAGCGCACGTTCACTTGGCATTGGCGAAATGACGCCCTTGCCGTTCTTACTTGCTCGAGCCTCGAAGTTTGGGGGGAACCGATCAAGCGGTCTGACGAACGTCCGGACACTGCACGGCAGAGCCTCCGGCGGTGTTGGGTCGTCAATGTCCACTGAGAGAAGCGTCAACAATCTACGCCACGAGACTTACACAGCACTTACGATTCGACCAAATTCGCGTAGTGGCACACACGATCTCGCGAATGTTCTCTGCGTGGTTCACAACGGTGCGGAGACTGAGGGAGAGGATCGTGAGGGGAGGCATCTCTCGAGGCGCATCACCATCAGTCTCGGAAAAGGGATTGATGTCCTTCGGGTCCGATACTGTCGCCTCGACCTTGCACCAGGAAACCTATAGTGTTGACTAGTCAGTGCAAGGCCTTGTTGGCAGCATGCACACTTACACCCTTGTTGTCGATCTCAGGATGCTTGACCTGCAGCCAACAGGGCCCCATGATCTTGCGCTTAAGCACGAGGAGCTCGAATGCGCTCGTATTCGTGCCGAAGATGCGCGAGAAGTTGGGACTCGACGCCGTGTTCGGGAGTTGAGGCTCTGTGTTCGGCAGTCAGATGTGAGAGCCATGTGGACAGAATATCCTTACCGCTGAAAGGATAGACCACCTTCAGCCACTGGCGCTCCTCTCTCGGGACGTCCTTCTCGCCAAACGCATACTTTCGCTTGACGAACTTGCCCTTGAAAGACTTGATGCCCGCCTTCTTGCGTAACCGGTCGAAGTCCATATAGATGTCCTGCAAGTCTGGCACCTTGTCCGTCTCGTACATCTCACCAGTCTCCTCGTCTTCCGCCAGGCGGCGCTCGCGCGGAAGAACGAACAGGTTACGCTCAAGGTTCTCGACAGTGACGCAGATCGAGACCCAGACCTTGCTTTTCTTGTCCTGGGTCTTGCCGATGAAGTACAACTTGCCCTCGTGCTCAAGGTAGTCGAGCCAGTAGAAGCGGAGTGAACCGTCCTCCTCGAGCACCGAGATCTTCGATGGTGCGGGTGTACGTGCGCTGCTTGAGGCGGCAGGCCCGAAAGCGTCGTCTGACGCTACCTTCAGTGAGTCATAGACGGAAAGCCAAGTGGGGTCATCGTCCAACTCCTTCTTCGCGGGAGGAGCATTTCCATTGATTGGCTTCAGCGGCTTCGCGGATGAGTCTACCTCGATCTTGGACTTGGGCTTCATGTCGAGATCGTCGTCGTCGATGTCCATGAACGCGTTCATGTCGACGTCGTCGAATGAGGTATCTCCGTCGTCCGTGCCGCTCTCCACCCCCAGCTTCCCCATACGCTCGATGGCAGGTGCGATACCGGGTGCCTCCCTCCTCAGCTTCTTCTTTGGGCTGAACATGTAATCGTCCCCACTCGACGGACCAGCGCCGTCGTCGTAGTGCGGAACGTCGGAGGAAGTGTCGGGGTCTGCGCTGCCGTAGCCATACCCAGATCCAGCAGAGCGAGACCGGTACTTGTCGTGAGGCACGGGAGAAGAGCCGCCATCGTCGTAGAGCTCTGGCTCAGGTTTGCGCTTTCGTGGCCTGGTAGTGGGCTTCGCAGGGACGTGGTCCATATTCCCGAGAAGGTTGCTCATGAAGTCTTCTTCTTTCTCTGCCGAGACTGCGGGACGATACACGCTGATCGAGGGCTGGACGGCGGGTGGTGGGGGTTTCGCTTTGGCCTTGGCCTTGCTCTTGCCTTCCGCCTTCCCCTTCTTTGCTGGAGGATGGTTAGAGTGGGCACTAAGAGAAGAGACACGCAACACGCACATTTGCCCTTTGGTCGGTCATCCTCACTCTGCTCGCTCTCCTCGGCTCGCTCGAAATCATCCACACCCGTGTCGAGGTAGGCACTATACCCGTCGTCCTCCACGAAGTCATCTTTGGCGAGTCGCCCGGCCACAATCGACTTGTACTGCGCCTCGGAGACTTCGTCGTAGATCTTGTCATCCTCCTCAACCTGAAAGACGCGTGATATACGCAGATACGCCATGACCATCGCACATGAACGCGTACCTTGTATACTCGTTTGCCACCTTCACGGACGCGTTTAAGCTCTTGGAGCTTCTTGAGCTTATCCTGCTTCGCCTGCAGGGCCCTGCTCGACATGATTGCGTATAACAGGAACGGAAGAGAGGCAGGGAGGCAGGACGGAGGCAAGGTTACAGGAACCTGCGAGACGCGCGAGAGACGCGACGAGACACGCTTTCGGGCGGAGATACAAAGCGTGGCAAGCACGTGTCGGCTTCACACCAAGGTCAGGTCACGAGGTCACCCTAACCCGACTGCCGTAAGCCCTAACCCCAAGTGGCCGCTCCCCGGAGCTCTCACTCAGCATCCGGAATTCGCTCGCCCACGGCTTGCTCTTTCACCAACACGACGATGTTCAGGACAGCTCTACGTACCTCCGTATGTTTCCTGCCTATATCTCACTTGCTGAGGATGACTGACGAGTTGGCAGTTCACTGCTCTCCGTGCCCCCGTCCGCGTGCCAGCGACGGCACTTGCATCACCTTCACTCGCCTTCACGCGGAGGTATATCAGCCAGGAAGCCCGCGCGAAGATCCAACAAGCAGTCAGCTCGACCCCTGTTGTGCTCTTCATGAAGGGCACTCCCGACGCCCCTCAGTGCGGCTTCTCGCGGGCAGCAGTGCAAGTCCTCGACATCCATGGTGTGCCGGCGGAGAAGATGAAGACGTTTGACGTCTTGGAGGACAGCGAGCTGAGGCAGAGTATCAAGGAGTTCTCGTGCGTACTTCGTTACGAGAGTGCTCATTCGGCCGAGTATGCTGACATACAGACCTCCAGCGATTGGCCGACAATACCGCAGCTGTATGTAAACGGCGAGTTCGTTGGTGGTTGCGATATTCTTCTGAACAGTGCGTATTGCTCCTTTGCCTCAGTACTCAATGTCATTCTGAATTTGCGTTCGCTGCAGTGCACCAGTCCGGTGAGCTTGACGAACTCCTCGTCAAGTCTGGCGTCATTCCGCCGGAGGAGCCTGAGACACCCAGCCAGACCCAAAACTAGAGACTATCTGGTCAGTGGTCGGTATCATGTTCTTTTGCTGTTTGTTTGCAATGTTCATGCACCATATCTTGTATACATACGTAGCACTAATTCGGAAACGGCCTCCTCCGCACCTTAACCGTGTGAATGACACGTTGCGTGTGCCCTCTTCCACAGCGGCGTTGAGCCTGCCATCTCAAGAGGACACGCCAGTGAGAACGTCTTGCGTGCCCGGATTCGATAGTTCGATCTTCCAAAACCGGACGGCGAGGAGCTCTGCAAGGTGTGCGCCTCTATTCCGGTGCATACTCGACCACACCTCCGGCATCTATCCTACCCCTCCTGACCTTCTCACCCTTCGCACGCAGTAAGTCCTCCACAGTCTTCAGCTTTCCGTCCTGTGTGCCCTCCTTGAACCAGCCTAGATGGTCCGCAATGAGATGCCTCCGAGCCCAACTCTGTTAGTCATGCAACGCTACGGAACAACAAGAGCCGAACTCACTTGTTCTTGCACCCCGGACACTCGACAATTACAATCCCCTTCTCGTAGCTCCTCTTGGTGAACTGATGCGTAGACCGTGTATGACATGCCTCGACTGTGCAGGTGAACGTCAGCGAGAGCTTCGGTTCAGGTGTTTCAAGCTTTATGTGTGTCTGCGGTGCTGGCGGAGCTGATGGCGCTTCCGATGCGCCTCCAGAATGTGGTGGGGTGCTGTCCTGGCGCGTCCACGGAGATGAGGAGAATCCGCGGAAGTATGGACGAGATGCCACCGAAGCCAGGAGTCGGGGAGCGGGTATGGAAGGGCGAGCTAGATGGTGTGCTCGAGCAACAGTCGAGATAGGTCGTTGGAAGGAAGAGAAGGCCTGTCGCAGCATGTCTGTTTCTGGAGAGGACAGGTAGGATGGGGATGCGAGTGTGTTAGGATTGACGGTCGTCGCTCGTACTAGTCGTAGAGCTTAAGATACGTTTAGCGCCCATATGCACAGTCGTCTGCTGACTAATCAACGCCATCACGTGCAGACGCGACGCGCGTTAAGCTTTGGTCAAAACAGGTCAAGATCGACTCAAGACTGAAGGCCTGGCAGTTGGGCCAGCACTAGCAAGCTTCTTTCGATGTAGCGCACCACATCCTACGCTCACCGTCTCGGGCACAAACCTGCAGTAACGAGGCTGCAGTGCCGCCGCAAATATACCTCATCCGCGCGCACCAATTCGAGCACGAGGCCGCGCCAACCATGCGCTCCGGCTTGACGATATCTTGTCGACGGCCGCGTTGTCACGTCCGACGCGGCCGACGCTTATTCACTCAATTGCCTAGCACGGCTCCGGGGCGATCATCGCAAGTTATGCTGGAGCTTGGGGGCTTGAGCCTTGCGCTGGCTTGCGTCGCCAATGGAAGGACCCCAAAGTTGCCAGGGCCACAGCTTGCGCAGTACCCCGGCCATATTGGCCGACGTATACAGGGGACATGGTATTGCATGGGTCTACACATTAGTGTCACTGTGGGGTGTGTGCAGGGTGTCCGGACGTGGGTAAGAGCGACGTGCTGGCGAGGGGTCTTTCCGATGGACAGCAAACTCTATAGCAAAGCAGATATGAGAGCATCATAGGATGGGTCGTGAGTGGCATGAGAGACGTCAACGGCAGGATCCGAAGGCGACTCTAGAAACGTAGCGTGCATCGCTGGCCGGCCTTCTACTCGTAGCGGACACTCACATTCCCGAAGTCGAAGGCCGGTACACTTGGCTTTGTGTCGCCGCGCGAGTCGTGAAAGCGGCCCCAATTGATCCACCACTCCTCTGCGTCGTCGCCGGCATCGTACAAGAAGATCGCCGAGATCTCTTCGAACTGCTCTTTGAGCATACCATCGTCCCAATCGGCGGCTTGAGCGGCCATGTCTTGGTCGCGTGCGTCGGCCTCGGGGCCTGGAGGGAGACACATCATCCGGGCATTATCAAAGACAGCCCGGTTGACCATCTCGCAACGGCGGTGTCGTAGCTCCTGGTAGGCGTTGAGGAACGCAGTAGATCTGGTCCTTTGAGCTCAGATGCGAGAACAGCGACCCGAGGACTGCGCCATCTTCAACTGCCATGGCTGCGGTGTGAGTTCCACCAGGCTGCGATATTGGTAAGGACACGCAAGAAGCCAGAGTAAAATCCCAGGTGACTCACGTAATTCGGATGTGCCGAGTCGCCGATGAGCACGATGCGCCCAGTGCTATCTACCCAGTCGTCGATATCGCGCCGCGACATGAGCTGGGAACGGATGAGTTTGGGTCCTGCCAACCTGACCAGTTTCTGACATCTGGCACGATCGTTAGTGAGACGCTGGTACCATGGTGCTAACTCCCTTACAACGTCCCATCCTCCTCTGTGAGCGCCTGCTCTGTCGGGAACAGCTCATCCCATGTCTCCTTGCCAGCCTGCTCAGGAGTGGGGATCTTGCAGTTGAATATGGTGAATGCGTACTCCTTCCTGGCTCGCTACTTGGGCAGTTAGATCGTGCGGAGGTTATCATGACGCATGCGTACCACAGGATGGCCTACAGACGGGGTCTGAATACGACAGCGGGTGAGCAAGAACATACGAGGTACGCACCAAATATGAAACGGAGGTTTCCCATCCATACAGGCCACTGTGGAAGCTAGCGCTGAGCGCTCAGTCAAGACAGCGATATAGATGGGGGACGTACACACCTCTTCGGACTGGATCAGCGGAGCCAGCTCTGGATCGCCCACCATATCTTCCGCCTTTACAACCCCGCTGTACGTCGTCATCGGACCCGGTTTCGCCTCATCCTCCTCTTCTAGAACGACGTCGCGCACCAGGCTCTTGCTTCCATCCGCGCCGATGAGGACGTCCGCGTAAATCACCTCGCCGTTGGCTAGGGTCACACTTGGGTTGGGCTTCTCTTCAGATCCTTGTCGGACGGCCACGACCTCGGTGTTGAAGTCGACGCGTGCGCCAGCCTTGATCGCAAGCTTGTGCAACATCCGTATGAGGTCGTCATGCTGAGCAAGTATTCAGCGACATCGGCAATCATGTAAACAGGAGCAGACATACATGCATCAGAAGGAACTCGCCACCCATCTCCGCCATAACTGCAGGCTTCCAATGGAGGTATCCTACGTTCTCTGCTGTCGTTACTGCGGTAGGACGGAAAGGAAGGATAAGACAGAGGATCCCCGGCATAAATAGAGACGGTCACCGTCTCAAACGTAGGAGTACTCACATCGATAAAATGGTGAGCCGACACATCTTGTCGAGACCTTCATGAGCTCCTCCGGGCCTACCCATTGCCACAAGATCTTGCTGAGATTGGGCGGGATACGCTGTCCCGCGCTGGGTCGGTCCAAGCCAAACTTCTCTACGACTCGGACGCGATGTCCCGCTGTGCTGAGGGCGTAGGCGACAGCAAGACCAGAGATGCCTGCAGAGCCACCAAATCAAGAGTGTATTAGCTTTCATATCGGGGACTGCCGTAGACAATCCACGGGTGAGAGGAAATCTGGAGATTAAGCGGAGAAGAGTACTGACCACCGCCTACTACGAGGAAGTCGAGAGTGAGTTCGGCATCACGAAAAACGAAGGGCATGGTAAGAGGATGGGGAGAAGAGGGTAAAGGACGTGAAGGACTGTGTCGGGAGCCGGTGGAATTTGTATAGTGTCATGCGAGAGGGCAAAGTGGGGCATTCGTACTGGGAGTCGGCACTTGACCTGATGAAATCCTGCGCGGTGAGAAGGAAACCAGGAGGCAAGCGATGGTGGGAAAGAGAAGGAATACAAGCGACAAGCGCCATCGGGAAGGGGCTGCGAGTTTGATTCCTGATTCTTCCACCGTGCTTTGTTTGTCGCACGGCAAGACACCGGCTGAAGCCCATGCAGGTCGGAAGAAACATCGGAGGCTTCCGCTATTCGCCGTTTACTCTCCCAGCTTGCTTGTAAGCATCGGTTACTTATATCCAAAAACAGGATACATCCTGGTCCCCGGTCAAAGCGGTCGTCAGTGCTTCCCCGAAGGTCATGGTATGCGTCGATGTTGGTGTCCTGTATTGCCTCTGGGAGAAAGTAAGCAACGAATTCAGATATACTTCGATAAAACTGGCCTTGTGATCTTCTCGACAGAAGTACGCACAGGCATATGTAATTGTTCCGAAGTCACAGAGGTGTCGAATGTCATGCAATGGCGGTACCGGTACCGTGGTGGCTCGCACGGCCCTGCTGTCCTGGCTAGCTCACCAAACGTCTGTTCTTCGCGGTGAACTCACCAGTACTTCAGCGATTGCTTGCAGAGGCCTCTGCAACCGCTACTGAGAGAAGTCATCGGAGCGCATCTTTCAGGCTTCGCGGGCGAGGCGCGGCAGCGTGGAAGATGCACGGAGCACTCGTGGATGTAAAGGCAACGTCAGAGGCGAGCTACCACCTGCTACCAGGGGGATGTTTTCGCACGCGCAGAGGGCTAGCGCGCGCAATCGTTCTACCAAACGAGGTCCGATTGGGCGGACCCCGGTCCCCCGTGCATGTACTTACCTCAATTCTTTGTACTTCAAGGATGAGGTGAACTTGACCTGTAGATCTCGAGCATATCTGAGTTGCAACTTGCACCTGGCCTCTGGAGGAATCCGAGCACTTTGCCCTTCAAGCAGTGGTTGCCATTACGGGGCCAGAAGTCCCAGCTCGGTTCCTCCGCATCCCGGTTTCTCGGTAGTCCCAGTTGCGTACCGTCGGCAACTTCACGACCTGATGGAAGAGGTATGTACCCGGCCTTCGACTAGGTCCTCAGTGTCCATGGGGACTAATAGTAAATATTAGTCGTCCTCAATTCTCATAGTTTAGTTTGAGCGCAGATTCTGGGTGCACGGAAAAGGAAGGACACGAGGTGATGGGAACCCGACAATCAAACGCCACGGGCAGGTCCTCCTCGACATTACTCCATTATTCTGGGTGCCAATGGGCGGAGTTCTCTGAGGGGATACTCTCGAGTACTCTACAGTGAGTGAGTATCGTCAATTTCGCGACTGAAAATACCTCAGAGGACTCCCTCAGTACTGTCAAGTCTACTGGGAGTGAAACGACCCTCTTACATGCGGATAGGGGACATTCATGCAGATATGGGCAGAAGGTGATTTGAAGTCCGCCGCACACAACCCCAGCGTAGGGTCAGAAACAGCGAGACTTCTCACCAGGCACATGCAGTTCCCGTCAGTGCGATCACCTCATGGCCTTCCTGTTTCGTCCACCCAGCATCTACACTCAAACTAAACTATCAGAATTGAGGACGACTATTGGGTCAACCCTGCGCTACCATGAGCTCGGTCAGTGTAAGTACTGTCGGTGACCCCGAGTCTCCAACCGTGAAACGACCATGAGTACCCGATTTTGAGACAGGTCTTACACGGAGTCGCTGTCTCAGTAGAAGTTGAGAGATGAATCAACGTAATCACCGTCTCAGCTTCTCTATAAGCCTAGGGCTCTTCGCAGTCCAGGACTCCGAGCACGTTTCGTCGCGGCCGGTGGGATGCAGAGGGGTGTAAGCCTCATAGGACCCGACTACCAACGCAGGACAAGCTGACGCGATGCTCGTACTTACGTCCCGTCTTAAACCTCCGCGAAAAAGTGGCAGGCACAGAACAGAACGGTCTCCGTTTACTGATAACAGCGTAGCATACCGCCGCCCGGGAACCAGCTTATCGGGTATTTATGCGAAGTCCCCGGGACGCAAAGGCTACCACTTCCAGCCACAATCTATCCACGGTCGCAGTGAACCTCGACGTCCACCACGCTCCGCTGGTCCCGTGCGCTGGCGTGGAATCGTCCCCAGTTGACCCACCACTCTTCAGCGGCGTCGCCCGCGTCATAAAGGAATATTTCCGAGATCTCCTCGAACTGTGCCTTCAGCATGCCTTCGTCCCATTCATTCCGCTGCCGGCGCATGTCCTCATCGCGTGCATCTGGTTCCGGTCCGGGAGGGAGTACCATCATGCGCGCGTTGCCCAAGTCGGCAAGTCCCACCAGCGCACAACGGCGCAGGCGAAGTTCTTGGTATGCATCCATGAAGGTCGGAAGCTGATCCATCGAGCGCAGGTTTGAGAGAAGGCACCCAAGTACGACAGCGTCCTCGACCGCCATGCCCGTAGTATGCATTCCACCGGCCTTGAGACACCTTGAGTCAGCGCATTGTTAGATATATGGGCCGTGACTTACGTAAGAGGGGTGTGCAGCATCTCCAAGCAGTACGATGCGGCCCGTGCGAACTACCCAAGCATGAATTTGCTTATCTCGCATCATGTACTTTGTGCGGACTAAGCGAGGTGTCAGCTTCAATAATCGCTGGAGCCTATGACGGGCGAAGTCACGAAGGGTGAGGGTGTGTAGAAAGGACGACGGTTCCGCTATGATGCTCACATCGGGGCTTCTATCCCAGTGACAGCTTCCTCTGATGGAACACTCTCCTCCCAGTTTTCCTGCCCGGCCTGTTCGTCGGGCGTCGTCCAAGAGTATACACCTATGGCATACTCCCTCTTGTCGCCGCGCTACGCAAAATTCGTCTGAGCACACGGACAGCTAATATCACCTATATGAATGCGTACCACCGGATGCCCTAAGGGATGTGAGCATTCGATGTATTCTAGAACATGAATCGGCTCACCAATGAAGGAACGATGTGATCCTGTCCAAATAGGCCACTGCGCACCGTTAGCATCGCTTGACCAGTAAGTGCATGGGCGGGACTTACGTCGTCAGCTAATGCGAGGGGTCGTAGCTCTGGATCGCTGAGCATCTTGTCCACGGCTACGATCCCACTGTAGACCGTCAGTCCCCCCGACTTTGCACTGTCTGCTTCGCCGAGCATGGCGTTGCGCACGAGGCTGTTGCTCCCGTCTGCTCCGATGATGAGGTCTGCACTGAGCACCTCTCCGTCGAGCAACATTATCCTTGGCATTGAATCCTCTGTCCCTGCTTGTATCATCTTGACTGGCGAGTTCAGATCCACCTTGGCCCCAGCATCAGAGGCCAGCTTGTGCAATAGCCGGATGAGGTCCTCGTGCTTTTACAAAGAGTTGTTGTCAGTGAGAAGGAGTGCGATCAGAAGAGAAGTCCCCGCACACACATGTATCAAGAGGAGTTCACCGCCCGTTTCGGCCATAACTGCCGGTGTCCACGGCAGGAACCCGATGTTCTCGCCTGTCCGTACTGTCGAGACGCGTCCATCAGCTCCATCGGGATGTGGTATACGTCTGAAGTAGAAAACTAAGGACTCACGACGATTAAAGCGAGTTGCAGAACACCGTACTGACACCTTCTTGAGTTCCTCTTCGCCGACCCATTGTCGCAAGATCTTGCTTACGTTGGGTGTGAGACGATGCCCGGAGCAAGCAGCGTCGTAGTCACGCTTTTCCAGAACGCGGACGTGGTGTCCCGCGCTACTCAACATGTACGCCACCGCAAGGCCACCGACGCCTATAACGGGACGATCGAACGATCTATATTCGTCAGCTCAAGATTAAGGAGATACTAAGGTCCTAACCTCCGCCGACTACGAGGATGTCGAGGCAAAGCGCAGCCTTTCGCGAAACGATGGGCATGGATGGCAGATTGAGGTCGCAGAGGGAGCTGACCGCGAGAAGGACGTTGTATCACGCGGGTTTTATACATCCAGGTTCCAGCTGGTACTTCTGGATACCGGTCGATCAGGAGACGGAAGAGCCAATTGGAAGCGCGCGAGACACTGGCGACAGGCGCCACAGTGACACTCCCCCGGGGGCGGGTCAGTCTTCGCAGGTGCAGCGGGGACGGGTGATCTATACTCCACTTGTGCCTGCATGCTGCTTGGGTCACGGTTAATCAGTAGAAGGGCGTGAGCTATACGCAAAGCATGGTTCATACCATTGTGATATGCCGACTCGGGCATGCCAGCGGAGGAGGCTACCTGGAAATGTGTTTACGCGCCACTCTAGTTGTCTCGGGATACGTACGCCAGCATATTCGTACGGTGGACTCTTCATCAAGAGGTGTGGCTGATGAGCGAAGCGGGTTCAAGACAAGATAGTCGAGTGGGATTCGCAGTCGGGCGAATCGCAAGGCTTGTCATGCACTGCGACCTTGTGAGAACGCGCAAGTATGCCTAGTAATCTTCACGTTCTCCCTAACAGAATTGAGCACAGCTCAAGTCTCTGCATGAGTTGCGCACTTACCTCATCTGGCACGATATGCAACGCCTTGAAGTCAATGTGGATTACCCTATAGCTGACCATTAGCACGGTCCTCCGTGAGGAAAGAGTCGCGTCGAACGGCGCACCGCGACATGTCCAACCGTAGACTTACCATGGTCAGCAACGCTCATCCTGTATTTCGAAGAGCTTGTACTGACGTCCTGCGGGAAATGGCCTTGTATTCCATGCTCAAGTGGAAGAACACCAGAGAGCATACTGTTTGCAAATAGCCGCGGTGTCAGTGTTCCGGTCATGGCCAGTGCTCGGCTTACCTGACATCCGCACACGGACTGTTAGAAGGAGCAACCCCATCTATTGTTACAAGATAGGATCGCTGGGCACCCCGGATGAGTAGATTTCGGATTCCCAGGAAAACCTGGTGGTCGTAGTAAGTGGTCAAGAAAGGATGAGCACTGCCGCAGCCCGGACGCATATACTAGTACTAAGCGGATCGGGGCCCCGCGTACGGGAATATTGATCGTGACTGGCTTGCTCGTTTCTGCGTTCGATCGCACCCTCTACATCCAATCGACCGAGTGTTTCCAGCGTTCCAGGCGAAGGAAACAGTACCATATCGATGTCACTAAGTCAGTCCCGCCCGAACCACTACCAGGGCTAGAATCGGCACCGGCACCCAGGCATCCCCCACATACTATATGCTTCCGGGTATCGATGTATCTGGGTCATTAGAATGCTCGACATCGTAAAGAATGCGACAATGCACGGTAAGCCATGCTAATCAAGATAGGTAGTCGTACATAGTCTGGAAAGGGATATTACAGGCGAGGGCGTAGTGGTTGAGTACATGGAGATCCATAAACACGGGCTTGGGACTTGAGACCAGGAAGAGAGACGTCGTTCTACAACAGGACAAGATGAAAGGGGATGAGGAGGGCAAGGCGTTGGAGGGGTCATGGACATACGTCAAACAGGAACGACCAGGTCGTCAGAGGGATGTACGGAGACATTCGCCCGCGCTGTGACCTAGACCGACAGTTCCTGATATGACGAGGTGAGGCCGGAGAAGTCGACGTTGACGCTGTCGCGTACCGTGTGGTGGAAGCGTCCCCAATTGACCCACCACTCTTCCGCTGCATCGCCAGCGTCGTACAGGAATATTTCTGCGATTTCGTCGAACTGCGCCTTCATCATGCCCTCGTCCCACTCGTCGACGGTATGGCGCATGTGCTCGTCTCGTGCATCGGCCGCGGGGCCAGCTGGCATCGCTGCCATCTTGCCGTTCTTTATGTCGCCCAGCTTGACCAGATCGCATCGGCGCTCACGAAGCTCTTGATACGCGCTCAAGAAAGAGGGGATTTGGTCCATAGTGCGCAAGTGTGAGAACAATGACCCCAGGACCACCGCATCTTCCATGGCCATGCTTCCAGCATGCGACCCGCCAGGCTATGCAACATGCATTGTCAACGAACGATCGTCGTATGGGTAAGAAGTCCGGAAACTTACATATGGCGGGTGGGCGGCGTCACCAAGCAACACGATCCGACCGGTGGCATCTACCCAGTCCGGGATGCCATCTGGTCGTGACATGAACTGCGTACGGATGAGCTGCGGCACCTTCTTGATCAGTCGCTGTACTCTGGAGGGAGAGCGGAGATTGTGAGCACCGACGGCCGCGGACGAATTGTATAGGCAACTCACGCTGGGCCATGATTCTCTTGATTAATCTGATCCGTAGGGAAGAGCTCTTCCCAGCTTTCTTCCCCGCCCTGTGGGAGTCCGTCGAGGTTGTCCCAGCTATAGATACCGAAGAAGAATTCCTTCCTCGCGCGCTGGTTATAGCAGTCAGACGATATTCGTCAGTCACGACATTCATCGATACGTACCACGGGATGACCTGTGAAGCAGCTCCCTCAGCGAGGTTCAGACGAGAGTCTCGCAGCATACTTACCACAAAATGCTCTATGCTCGCCCATCCATATAGGGAACTGTGGAAGGTTAAGAACGAGGTCAAGATGGACATCGGTATCCTGACTTACCTCGTCAGCCATCAACAAGGGCTCAAGCTCGGGATCGCCAATCATGTCCTCCGCTTTGACGACGCCGGTGTAGACTGTCAACCCTCCAGGTTGTGGAGCGTCCTCCTCCTCCAGTACGACATCTCGAACCAAGCTCTTGGATCCATCCGCGCCAATGAGGATGTCTGCATAGAGCACTTCCCCATTCGCCAACGTCACACTGGGGTTGATGAGGTCGTCCGAGCCCTGTTGAACAGCTATAACTTGTGCGTTGAAGTCGACTTTGGCACCGGCATCCGTGGCGAGCTTGTATAGTAGTCGAATTAGGTCATCGTGCTACCCGGCGTCTCAGTATAGGTCTCCGCAGCAAGACATGTATGTATACTCACATGTATCAGAAGGAATTCGCCGCCAGTCTCGGCCATAACAGCGGGCTTCCAATGCAGGTAGCCGACATTCTCTCCCGTGCTCACTGCAGAAGAAGATGAACTAATCAGATCGTGATCAAGAACACGGGGCGACTGCTCTTGCCGACGAGGGCGGAAATGCGGACATGATGTAACAGAGCTAGTGCCGGTCATCATCTGGCGATAAGGGGGGCATGGGTGCTACATAGCCGACTCCCTTCAGTGAGCGGTGTCCTGCAGTGTCACGGCCTCGCTCCTTCACCCGGAGTAGATTATCCACCCTGGGGCAATTCCACGCGCATCCGAGCGGTGATGCTGGAGGGCAGAGGGAAAACTTTGATCCAACTGAGCGGAGAGAGATCGCTGGCAACGCACTGCGAAGCACCAAGTCACCCCAGCTCCCAATACCAGCCGTCCGGGCAAGTTCCTTTAACCCTCGAGGCTGCCGGCTGCGCAAATCCTTCAAGCGAAGCGTGTAGGTGCAGCCGATCCGCCAAAGTGACACGGGAGAAGCGGGTCGCGTACAAGGAACTCGAGGACTCACGTCGATGGAAAGGCGAGCCGACACAAGGCGTCGTCAGTCTATGTAATTCCTCCTCTCCAACCCATTGTCGGAGAATCTTGCTGAAGTTCGGAGGTAGTCGATGGCCGCCGCTAGGGACGTTAAGGTCGCGTTTCTCGAGAACGCGAACGCGATGTCCTGCATTGCTGAGCACGTATGCGACAGCCAGTCCGCCGATACCTGCTTGACGCATCAGCTTCGTCTCGGACATCTGCAGACAGAACGCTCACCTCCGCCAACTATGAGGAAATCGAGGGTCAGCGTAGCATTGCGTGTCACGGTAGGCATCAGGAGGGAGGGGACACTGGACGGAACGGCGGAGTAGATGAAGAGCGGAGGACGGTGAGTGCCGTGAGGCAGGATTGGCAGATCGACTTAGGGCTCATGTAGGCGTCAGCGGGAGGTAGATGGACGCCTCTTCGAAGGACTTCTTTCCCGGGCTGTTAAGCGATCGACATCGGGCGGCGAAGGCAAGACGATCGTCCCCATCATCCTCGCTGAGCTCTTCGATGCTTTCGACCTCGAAAAATGGTCGTACCCCACTCATGGTGATGTCGTGTGCTGGGCACGGTCCCGCGAAGAACCATTAGGCACATACTTTTGCATTCCGGAGGTTCTGCCCTTGCAGGGCGACGCAAGGAACCTTGCAAAGCACGCGGGAAAACACCTGTGAGAGAAATCTTCGTGAGAACTGAGCATAACAGACGCACTAGAACTCTGGTTTACGGGATGATGCACATCCACCCACCTGCTGATCGGAGTTATGGAGCACAAAAGGGTGCTGTCGGCGCGGCCGTCCGGAGGTGATTGCGACGTGGACAATGACAGACGTGGCAGGTGCCTACCAAGGAGCAACCTCAACATATATGGCCTGATGAGGTACGCAAGACCGTACAGAGCAAAGTCAAGTTGATGCACGCGACGAGGAGCTGCGGGGGCATTTGCGCATCTGGTGCGGCTCCCGGAATCGGATGGCATCAGGCTGAGACACCGCGTCCGGCCAGGAGGCCTCGGATAGTTGATAGAAATTTGCCGCGAGTATGCCATTGCCGGGAATATGGAAAGCTTCCGTGCGGACCATGACGCTGGCCTTGCCTGGCCCGGCCGTTCAACAATTGTGGAGATTTGCGAATGGGGGGCAAGGCGTACCGCCGAGGCTCGCAGCCAGTACGTAACAAGTGCCCGGGCGCAGCACGAGCACGCAAGAATATTGAGGCCAGCGAGAATACGACAGAACCAACGGAGACGGACTTGAATGTGGATGTGCGTCGTCGTCTTCATCTTGCTACGTACCAACTTGAACTCCGGACATCCTTTGAATTCATCATTGGCCACCTCGAGCTTGTCAGGGCGGTCCGACAGTCGGCCATAGCAGGCGCACTATAACGCGCCTGCTCGGTAGTTGCCAATGCCGAACTTTAAGCACAAGAGTATGAGTGACGCGGGAGAGGAGGTGGTCGTAATAGTCCAGGATGATGTTCCCTGGTCTCACGCCGCGCTGACCAGCCCGAAGCGCCTGCCGCCTCCCACTGTTAGGCCGCTCTGAGATAGCTTTGCAATCCAGTAACAGTCCTGTCCTTCGCAAGTATGTATGAGAGTGAATCGACGCGTGCGCATCCAATGTCGAGTGCCGAGAATTTGTTCATAGGACCGGAGAACGCCTTCCGAGGCAGTTCTTGATGGAAAACACATAAGCATCGGTACCGCCGTCATCCCGCCACCGCACCCTTGGCGCACAGTACGGCATGTCATTTTTGGCAGGAGAAGAGTCGGAGTTAAGCTTGGGAGCACAGTACGAATGGACAGCCGTATGCTAGGAATATGTTACCGATACTCATGCCAGCAACAACGCTAACAGCTACGCTGACAGACGATACACCAGAGTGCACTAAGTTGGGGACAACAAGAACGGCGGGATGTGCGTTAACGAGTGCGTGAGATAGAGCTGCAGCAGGAGGGGGATTAATTGCAGTGAATGGACTAGTCGTGTATCGTAGACAAGGGATCCGCGGCGACCGTGGAGGTAAGTACCAGTAGATTGCGGGTGCAAAATAACGTCAGCTGCTAAGTCGTCAATAGAGTGGAAATGCGCTCGTATGTAGTATGTCGCCCAGACGGAGAAGCACAACGGAAGGGAATGGAGGCGCGGATCAGACCGCAATAACGGAGACGCAGCATTCGGCAGACAATAGTCCCCGAACACGAGAGCGCTGCCCCAGGCCGAGGCGGGGAAAACCAGGGTACAGCAGGTACAGCTCAATCGTCGCGCACGGTGCTGGTGACGCTGGCAAAGTTGAGATTCATCATGCTCGGCTGGTTGCGTGCCGGCTGGCTGAAGCGGCCCCAGTTGACCCACCATTCCTCAGCGGCGTCTCCGGCGTCGTACAAGAAGATCTCCGCGATCTCCTCGAACTGAGCCTTCATCGTGCCCTCGTCCCACTCCTCGATGGTGTGACGCATGTCGTCGTCACGCGCGTCCGCGGCGGGGCCGTCCGGCATTGCGACCATCTGCGCGTTGCCGATGTCCGCGAGCTTGACGAGGTCGCACCTGCGCTGGCGGAGTTCCTGGTACGCACTCAGGAAGGACGGGATCTGATTCATTGTCCGCAGGTGCGAGAAGAGCGAGCCGAGCACGACGGCGTCTTCCACGGCCATGCTCGCGCCATGCGATCCGCCCGGCTAAGCGTCAGATTATGGTCAATTATGCCGTCAATGTGGCCCCACGAGTGGTTCGTGCACTCACGAAGGACGGATGTGCGGCGTCGCCGAGCAAGACAATACGGCCAGACGAGTCCACCCAGTCGTGGATGCCATCCTTGCGGGACATGAAGCGTGTCCGGATGACGTGGGGCGCCATCTTAATCATTCGTTGCACTCTGTGGCGCGGTATGGGTCAGCAGCGGCCTTGCAGGGAACAGGAGACGGATCCACTTTGGCCCATGGTTCTCAAGGTTGATCTTCTCCGTCGGGAGCAACTCATCCCAGCTTTCTTCCCCGTTCTGCTCAAGGCCGTCAAGGTTGTGCCAAGAATAGAGGTGGAAAAAGAATTCTCTCTTGGCGCGCTAGTAGTCATTGGGTCATCGGGCGGTGTCGACCAGAGGCTGAATGATGTGAACATACCACAGGATGCCCTGACAAGGTACAACATCAGCTCCGGGAGCTAATGGGATGAATCCAGATACGACTCACCGCAAATACTTCTGTGAGAGCCCATGAAAATGGGCCACTGCAACAGGTCAATAATGGCGACTGTGAGAAGACGATGCTGAGATCGTACCTCATCTGCGAGAGCATATGGGCGGAGCTCTGGGTCCTGCAACATGTCTTCCGCCTTGATGACTCCAGTGTACAGCGTCATCCCGCCCGGTTTTGCACAGTCTTCTTCGCCTAGCACAACGTCCCGCACGATGCTCTTGTAGCCGTCCGCGCCGATGAGGATGTCGGCGGTGAGCACATCACCGTTATCGAGCGTCACTCTTGGTCTCATCGAACGTCTCGTCCCCTGCCGTATTGACGCCACTTTAGAGTTGAGGTGGACCTTCGCGCCGGCTCCCGTCGCAAGCCGGTGCAGTAGCCGGACCAGGTCATCGTGCTGCATAGCGAATCTTAGCGAGGTGGACGCGAACAAAAGCGGTGGTGACAGCTTACATGCATGAGCAGGAACTCGCCTCCGGTCTCGGCCATAACTGCTGGCTTCCAATGGAAGTATCCGACGAGATCCCCAGTGCGTACTGCGCATAAATGTTGGTAAGCTATCGGAGTCTGTGCAGCAGAAGAGCGAGAAGGCAATCAGTATCGCTGCAAGCGATCCTGTCATCAAGGACCCTGCAACCATCCCTGCTAACCTCTATGAGAGGAGTGGAGGAACGAGAAGTCAACGTTGTCTGTTAACGTATCTGGTGCCAATGAGCGCGCCGGCTGCTGCCGCAATCATTCTTACCAGCTAGTGGTTACGGTTCCCGTCTGAGGAGCGACTAAACATAGGTCGTGCGCAGCCGAGACGTGCGACGAGGTGCGGCGGGAACCGCACACAAGGACAAGGAACAACTCGGGTCCTGCATCTCGTCGCGTTTCCGGACCACACGCCCACGAATGCGATAGCATGTGGGTCCTTCCATAACTCAGGTCCGTCATGCACCGGACAGCGATGCGCGCGGACAAGCGGCGTGCGAGTCTCAGAGTGCGCCGCCAGAAGGCAAGAAGACCGCCGCATCCGGTGAAGGAGAAAGCTAGGCGAGCGCGACAATCGGATGCGCGCTGCATTCCCCTCGATTGTCTCGCGACGAATTGACATACACTTCGCGATTACAGGCACCGCGCAGCAACGCAAAACCGTGTCCGCGGCGACGGCTACGAGACTTGTGACGCTGCCACCTCGGCAAACTGCGAGGGTCCAGCCGCAGAGGCTCGAGAGGAAGGGACATGCGTTTCGACGGCAGTATACAAAGGAGGTACTCACAGTGATGGAAGGGGGTGCCGACACATCGTGTCGATATCTTCATGAGCTCCTCCTCGCCGACCCATTGTCGCAGAATTTTGCTGAGGTTGGGAGGAACTCGCTGCCCTCCGCTCGGGACGTTGAAGTCGTGTCGCTCGAGAACCCTGACTCGGTGACCGGCTTTGCTCAGCACATATGCAACAGCGAGACCCCCGATGCCTGCAAGAGTGAGGGCGACTGGTTAGTGCGTTCAATCCTGGACCCACAGACGTACATATAGTCGGAGATCATACAGGGCACCTGCGGATACGCAGATCAACCCCACGAAGGTGATTGGGGCGCTGATGATCGAAGCGGAACAAGACGCAAGAGTGACAGACTCACCTCCACCAACCACGAGGAAGTCGAGGTTAAGCATGGCATTGCGGGAGACTGTAGGCATGGCGAGGGAAGTCGTGCGAAGAGGACGCGGGGGTGCGGGGTCGGGGAACGCGGATTTTGTAGAGCTGATAGACGTGCCGTGCCACAGAAGGCCGACCAGGCGTCAAGGAAGGCATCGTCTTCATGAAGTCCTTCTATTTCCTTCGATCTAAGCGATGCGAGCGGTCAGAAAGGATGCGTTCATATACGGAAATAAAGATTCACAGTTTGGAAGGCCCGCTGAGGTTTCCGCTGCGAGCTGGGGAAGCCATGCATGGACGCCGGCGACCAAGTCAATCATCGGTCGAGGTTGACAGCTTGCGTGCTTATGCCCCGGTTGACGCGGCACTACCCTGAGTCTTCGACGCCATATCCAGAACATTTCCGCCCCGAGAGATTTGCATTCTTGCATCTCGGCATCAATAGGGCTCTAGGTGGCCTAACAGCTATCCGACTGACGTTCTCAGCAAGGAGGAAATTCGACATACGCTATGCGGCTATGTCGGTGAAGCTCGCACTTTGAAAGCCAAATAACAGGCACCCGGCGTACTGAGTCGGCAGCGATCAACGGGACTCGTCAAGAACCGAGGGTGAGGGAGGTGGGTGCATGGTGCATTCTTGAGCACTGACAGGTGCTTCGTCCCACTGGGACTATAACCGAGATCCCCTGGTGGTAATCTGTAGGTCACATCACAGACATCAGTCAGAGTGAATGACAGTAGCAGCATCCTGCAACGGATCCCCTCACCTGATTAATATTGCTCTGGGACACTCGACGTGGTGGTCCCATACCAAGGACTCCAGCCACCGCGGCATGCCGATGTTCATTCGGACCGGCCGGCTCGCCGCGGGAGTTGTCCCTGAATGGCAGGTCATCGCGGCAGCCGCACGGTTCGCGCGCGTTGGGGTGAACGCTCTTTGCAGCGAGCTCGACGTTTTTGCCGACCTCGACGTGCTCTTCTTCCTCGTCTTCGCCGCTGTTCTCGACGTGCTGTCCACCTATGGTTTTCTCTTTTAGCTTCAGTCTTTCTGTCCCCGGCATCACCAACCCGTTCACGACTGCAGCGGCTGCCAATCCCGAGTCGGCGCCTCCCCCCAAGCTTCACTTCGACACTGACGGTGACGTCCACGGCGTGCAGCCTTCCTCCATTCCGCGGCGCCGGCCCCCTTCTCCATCTGTACTGCCGCCCCTCACGAAGAAAAGGGGATGGGTGCCTTCCAGCCCTGAACCTAGTCGGCCTGCTCCCATTCACACGTCCACCAGTGGCTATCTGGACACCCCAGCGAAGTACAGAGACATGGCATACGAAAACGCGGATCAAGACGAGATAGAGGAGATGGTAGGAGGTGAGTGTTCGGCTACTTCTTCTCCGCCCTGTCCATCCAAGGGATGCCCGCGAGTCGTCGGAAGCGCATATATGCGCCTTCTTCGCCTCCATATCGATAGCCGTCCTGGATGGCTTTCCGCCCACCGCAATATCAGGTGCTCCTGGTCGAAGAGAACCTGTTCGGCTCTTGTTCACACTTCTGGCGGGCGACCAGGCGCAAGCCGCTTCTTGTATGCGCCGCTGTAGAGGCGAGGAAGAGTGCGAACCTGCGCTCTGACAGTAGGCGTTTGACCGTCGCTGGCAAGCGCACTCCTTGCATTGCTAAAGCCAGGCAGCATGTCGGACGCGTGAATCGCAGCAGATCAGCATGAGCCGAAAGATAGTCCAATCATGGCTAGGTTTGCCCTTCAGCTCATGGTTATCTGCAGGCAGGCAGTGCGAGCGTGTAGGTCGGAGCTCCTGCCGTTCGCACCGCCTGCCCTCGCATTCGCGAAGATGTCCGAGTGTGGACACTTTAACGTGCAGACCCCACGTTTTCGAGCCGCTGCTGCTCCATGTCTGCAACACGTGCATGTCACACTGCATCTCTAATAAATGGACTGCGTATCCTCCTCCATCCTCAGCATGCCCACTCAACTCAACTTTTATGTTTCCTTAGACCTTCCTCCCCCCAAGCGTCGTAGAACGCTTGCTGGTTCTCTTATCTCGACTGCGTTGAGCGCGGCTCTTATTGGGACTGCCGTTGGCCTTACTGTGTATCGCCTGTGAGTTCTTCTCTCATCAAGTGGCTTCTGGTTCGTGCTTATCGGCTTTGTAGATGGAGAGATCGTGGCAAGAACCCCGAGGCTCTGCCGCCGCCTCCCTATGAACAAGGAGAATGGGTGCCGCCGGAGCACGAGACTAGTGCTCCGACTACGCCTGCTCTGAAGCCCGCACCTACTCCTCGTTCACGGAAGTCTCGTACCGTTGCTAGTCGACGTACCGTTCCGCGTCACCGAAAGACGCCATCTCGGGTTGCGGGGTCCATGTCATATCACTATGCCTCCTCTTCCACGTCCTACGCCTCCCGTGCTCCCATTCCCCCCGAATTCAACTTCACCAGCGGCTCGAGGTCAAGTCCGAAGCCCGACGAAGATGCCGACGTCGATGAACAGATGTCGTGGATCGGGGACCGCCTCACTCAGCTCATCGCGGAGGGGCAAAAGGCGCTCGGCAAGGAGGTCGTCGTCATGAGTGAAGACCAGGCCGATGAGGTCGACGATGGGTCTGGCGCGTGGGTAGAGGAAGAGGAGGAGCGTCTCCCTGGCTCGAGTCGCCGTGCCGGCTTCGGGCTCCCTCCATACTCCCCTCACACCCCCCAGCTCG
Organism: Cerioporus squamosus; assembly: GCA_022592435.1. Lineage (NCBI taxonomy): Eukaryota > Fungi > Basidiomycota > Agaricomycetes > Polyporales > Polyporaceae > Cerioporus > Cerioporus squamosus. The sequence continues at coordinate 55,720 of JABYQS010000088.1, read as the reverse complement.
GCTCTCCTAGGAAGAGTCGATTCGACCGCGGCCATTCGGTGGATTCTGATGCTCGTTCTGTCGCCAGCCTTCGCGAGGACGAGTCCACATGGGAGAGCCCCGAAGTTCGCGAGAGTATGGAGCGCGCGCGGCAGCTTTACAGGCAGAAGCGCGGTCTCTGATTCTCTGGCGGGTTCCCTGCCCTCTCTCCGCCTCGTCCCATTCATCCACCAGGACGCGGTGTGCTATATGCGCGCTTCTTGGTCGACTGCTATTTCCTTCTTCTGCCTTCGCCGCATTCCCGCCTCTTCCTTTCCACGCATCTCCGTCACGAATAGACACGACTCCGCAATGACCTACATCGAAGACTCCGCCGGCATCGTCGCATATTGTTTATTGTATTTGCATCTTCCCTTTACGCACACTATCACACCCAGTACGCCGAGACGCGTCGTCCATTGCGCTCTTCAACGCTTTTAGTAGGATTAGGTTACTCGCCGTGTTATCTATGTAGCAACAACTTCCAATGTTTAATTAGTGTTTTCAGCTGAATTGGCACTTCCCTGCGAGTGTGTCCGACGTCCGTGCACAAGCTGAGGTTGTGTGCGTACTGTCTCGACTCTCAGGACAGCGGCGATGCACGGTGCTCCTGTCCACGAAGCGCCCAGAGCGCGCTCCTGGGTCGCGCGCACGCCGCCGGTGTCCACAGCCTTCCTGGGCGACCACTACTAGACGTCTGATAGCTTGCACGCCTCTCCTGTTCGCGTTGTCCACCAAAGACCCTTCTCTGAGGCTTGTCGACTCCAGAAGTCTGCTCGTCTGATCTCGGCGTCGCGCAGACCTCACGGCACACGCGACTCGCAACGCTGCCACAGCCTGCTCCTGATCCTGCAGGCGTGGAGGCGAACGATCGTCTGGGACGTACGAACATCTAGACAGTACACAGGATGGCCACCATCTCGCCGCATCTGCGGAATTTCAAGGAACCGACGAAAGACCAGCTCACGCACTTGTTCTTTGCGCTTCCTACCCCGGTGAATTGGCCGGGCGCAGAGGCGAACAGTAATGGCACCAATGGCGAGAAGAGCGCGAGCCCGCCCGAGGCTGAGCTGGAGAAGATGGAGATCAACGCGGTGTTGAGTTTGGGTGTGCAGGGCGAGGAGGACTCGTATGTGAGTGCTTCCCCGAGTGCATGCGATAACTAGTGGCATCTCCTACTCGTCCGAAGTCGTGGACATCGTCAATGCCTTGGCATACATAGCTAGTACACCGGACATACAGTCTTAGGATGCATGTGCTTCTCTAAGTGCCGTTACGACATACATGCCTCTGTCACGACTGTCAAAGGCGATCGCTGACCGAACGCTCCGTGCACAGGCAGGCAAGCTACACCTCCTCCCGCCCTACCTCGCGTTTGTATCGCTGGATCGCAAGTCCGTCCGGTTCACCCTCCCGCTATGCACCATCCGCCGCGTGGAACGACTGAACGCCCGCGCGGGCATCTATGCGCTCAGTCTTTCGCTATGGCATGGGATGAAGATCGTACGTACTCTCCGATGTCGCAGGACCAGTACTTCTGACCGCCTACTTATTGACTTGATATGCAGGTGGTGCAATTGACGTCGCTCCGGCCGACGGCGGACCTGTTCTGCTCCCTCCTGCGCGATGCTCTGAAGGTCGAACTGCAGAAGGGCCACATGAAGGCGGTGAAGGGCTTCGTGAAGACGTGCTATTCGGAGCTGCTTGTCGCGAACACGACCGCACCAGAGAACGGCGACGAGAAAGCTGGTGATGCGTCGAAGACCGACGATTCGGCTGGGGACTCCATGTATCTCGGTGGTCTGGGCTTGAAGTTCAAGTTCCCTGGTGACGCTAAGAAGTGAGTGATCGACATTTCTAGGAGCCATGCGCCGACGTTGACTGTTTGAAAGGTTGAGGGAAGCTTCAAAAACGAAGCTGTGGACCAACTATCTCCGGAGTACGTATGTCTCTTGTGTATCTACGACTACTTCTCAACCATCGCACCATCATCCAGCACATGGGCGCAACTTGACCCTGCTCCGGTATCCCCAGTGTACCCGTCTCATCCAAGTTGGTCTACCCAATCGACTTCGTGGAGAGATGTGGGAGACGCTCTCAGGATCACTCTATCTCCGCTTTGAAAACCCAGGATACTATGAACGCCTACTTGCTGAGAACGAGGGGCGCACGAACACCAGTACCGAGGAAATTGAGAAGGATCTGCATCGGAGTCTACCAGAATACTCGGCTTACCAAAGTGAAGAGGGAATCAGCGCCCTTCGGAGAGTCCTGCAAGCATACTCGTTCAAGAATCCCGAGACGGGTTATTGTCAGGTTCGTTATCTGTGTCATGCTGTAGACCGCTTCGGTGCAAACGAGAATTTGTAGGCGATGAACATCCTTGCGGCGGCGATCCTCATGTGAGTTCCAAACTGAGGAGACTCTGAACGCGCACAGTCGCTGACGGTCCTCGGTCAGCTATATGTCAGAAGAGCAAGCCTTTTGGCTACTAGAGGTCATCTGTGATCGTCTTCTGCCAGGGTACTACAGGTTTGTGCTCTCATTGTATGGACAGTTTGAACTGCCTCTTACGCTTTCCTTTAGTCCTTCCATGCACGGGACGCTTCTCGACCAACGTGTCTTCGAGTCATTAGTACACCGATGTCTACCCATCATCTACGACCATTGCCAGGAGGTGGACGTCCAACTATCAGTAGCATCGCTTCCCTGGTTCCTGAGTTTGTAGGGTTTGCTTGGAGTCTCTCCGTGCTGGCTCGTGCTGACGTCGTCGCCGTACAGGTTTATCAACAGCATGCCTATGGTGTTTGCGTTCCGGATAATTGACTGTTTCTTCTGCATGGGTCCCAGAGTACTCTTCCAAGTAGGGTGAGGAGGTATTGCCCTACACTCCATGAGTCTGTGTAACTGATACGCCGGTCTCTCTCCGCAGACTTGGTTCGTCCAATATCGACGGGTCGCCTTCGTGATGCTAACGTCCAGTGCAGCCATTCTCAAGATCAATGGCGAGAAACTCCTGAAAATCCAAGACGATGGGCAGTTCATCCAGTACGTAACCCCATCCTACTCCTATCTCCTATCCTCTCTGATGTGCTGTAGTCTTATGAGGGAGTACTTCGCATCTCTGGGCGACTCAGCACACCCGAACTCCAGTGACCCGCGAGCGCGTGCCATCACACGCTTCCAGGAGCTGCTGTTGGTCTCGTTCCGCGAGTTCGCGGTGATCACTGATGACACCATCTTCAACGAGCGGCGCAAGTATCGCTCTGAGATCGTCCACAGCATCGAGTCCTTCTCCAAGCGGTCTGCGATTCGGAACCTCCGCACCCTCGAGCGCTTTACCAAGGAGCAAGCGGGCCTTATCTACGATGCGCTCTTCAAAGCTATCTGCCTTGAGCCTCCTCCGGCTGTCTCACTCCCGCCACCTTCGCTCCTCACAACAAGGGATCAGGCAGAGGAGAGGCCAGAGACACGCATAGGGCTGAAGACGTTCAAGGTCTTCCTCAGCGAGATCTGCACATGGGCACGAACGGAGAAGATTGTTACGAATGGCTTCCAGGTTGGTTCGCACTTCGTGAACACGTCACCGAGGCTTACTTCAATTACAGCAACGAGTGGACCGTGAGATTGCTGATCATGAGCTGATTGACCGCCTATTCTTCTTCTGGGACACATCGTACCGGGGTGCCCTCTCCTTCCAGGTCAGCGCCTCACACACCCTACTAGAGTTTCTCTATTGACAGTTGCCACAGGACCTCGTCTCCGGTCTGGATGGCGTTATGTTCAATGATCTGATGGAGAATATCGAGTGGTTCTTCAATTTGCACGACAAGAACAAGGATGGATATCTGACAAAAGATGATGTCCTGACTTTGTCGAGTCGCTCTTGGTCAGTGTGTTTCAGATGCCATCCACGCTTTCTCGACTCACTGTTCGAGACAGTTCATCTTCCGGCATGAGGTCGGAGACGCATACCTCGGTGCCGTTAGCCGGTTCATGTCTAACGCCTTCGAATACGGCGATACCTTACTCCCGCGACCAGAGGGGGCGGATCCCGACTCCGAAGCACCCCCAATTGAGTCGAACCAGCCATACATCAACCTTGCCACGTATGACATCGTTAGCTACCTGATGCACATGGCATTGACACGCCGGTCTCGATAGGTTCCGAATGGTGGTCCTTGCCGACGAGATACTGGAGTCATTCTTCGAGACGGACTTCTCAGCGACGTTCAGGCTAGAGCCCGTGCCGCTCAACGACATCCCGAACTCGAATAGTGGCTTCCTCGGAGGCATCTGGCAGAACATCGCTACCGATGACAACCGGAAGATACTGCACAAGTTCACCGACGAGATTGGCAGGGCGGTGGGGAAGCACCAGGTGCGAGTTCGATTCCTCGCTTCGCGTCCCTGCTCGCGCTTCTTCCGGCTTTGGCATAGGCTAATCTGCGACGCGTGCAGGTGTTCACCCGACCAGCGATCGGGAAGTACACGACGCTCGAGGAGCCCAAGGCGCGCGAGTCGCTCCTCACCCCGACGATGCGCCGTTCGGCGTCGAAGACCAGCCTCACGAGCCCCTCCGAGACTTCGGTCCCTACAAGCGGCTCGTCGAGCACGTCGTCGACGTCGGCGTCCGCCTCCGCCCTCTCTGTGAATCCTGTCACGCCATCGTCGAGTCTGCCGTCCGCGTCCGCGGACTACTCGCCGATGCCGAGCATGTTCCAGGCGGCAGCCAGTGCGGCGGCCATGATGGAGCGGACGCCCTTCGCGATCGACGACGCGAAGGACGACGAGGACGAGACGGACGAGGAATCGGATGTGGAGGACGACGGGGTCATGGACGAGGTCGACTGCGTTCCTGGAGGCCCACGACTCTGGACTGACAGAAGCCGAGCGAGAGCTCGCGCAAGGTACGTTGTGTCTATTGCAATATCTGGTTTGTTTCAACCTCAACTCAACTGTCTGGACAGACTTGATCGACGCTGAGCCGGTCAAGTAGTTCGCGACCTCGCGCTCTTGCACCAATGCATAGACGAGAGGAGGGTGACACCACGCAGGTTGTTTACGCAGGTCCTTGTACCAGTATGTATTTCCCGTCGCACTGTTTTGCAGGCATCGCACAGGCTACTTTCCGCAAGAGGATCCAATCATAATACACCTATGGATACATACGGGAGATCCGAAAGCAAAGTCGACAGCGTACAAGAAATGATGGCCAGCAGCATCTACTACGAGCCTCCACGGTCGGCCCAGATGCGTATTGTGAGGTCAGATTCCATCGAGCCAGAGGCTATCATGTTTTGCTGTGGATGTGTCTACGCGTTGTTTGTCAGGCGGGGCCCCAACACATGATGTGAACGCGCTCACCGATACAGCAACGACAACGTCTGTGTGCCCCTCCAATACCTGCACGATTTCGCGGCTCTGCAGGTCCCATAGATACACCTTGTTGTCTTCGCTACCGGAGATGATCCACTTGCCCCCTGTGACGCTGAAGCAAGCCGCAATGCAGTACTTTACGTTCGTATGTCCGACGTAGGTCTTGAGACATCGGGACGTTTGGTAGTCCCAAAGGCGAATGGCGCTGTCGTGCGCAGGTGGAGAGGATGTATTTGGAGTTAGGGGAGAATTGGACGTGTTGGCTGGGAGGGAAAGTTGAGGATTTGGGTACGGCCTGGACGAGAGAAGACGTACCAGATGGCGTCGTGGCTCTCAGCGAGTGTTTTCAGACACTGGCCAGTGGTTGTGTTCCATATTCGACTGAGAGTCGTCGTGACCGAGTGTACAGAGGGCGGGAAGATGTACACTCACATAAGACCATCCAGCGCGCATGAGACGATCAGCGTCGCATCTCGGTTGAAGTGCACCGCGGTGACGTAGTCAAGGTGAGCGAGTATCTTCTTCAAGCATTTGCCTATATGTCTTCAGCATGCGCCAGATGCGTCGCAGGGAATTGGAGCATACCCTTCTCGACGTTCCATATCCTGATTTCTCCATCACACCCTCCGGAAACGAGCAAGTTCGATGCATTGTTGTAGTTCACACAGAAAACGAAGCTCGTATGACCCTTGAGGACCTTCTGCGTCAAACCCTGTGACAGTAGAATCGGCTTCTGCGCATGTGGACAAGACAGGACGTGCGGACGTACCGTATCAACCTCCCATATACGAATGGTATGGTCGTCGGAAGCAGAAGCAAGGTTCACGCTGTCTGACGACCACGCTATATCCGACAGTCCCTTCGTGTGTCCGTTCAGGTTACGTATAAGCTCCCCAGTAAAGGGCGACCAGATCTTCACGACCTTGTCGTTCGCTATACGGACAAGCACCCGGTGTGAGTCTCTTCGGTTCAAAGGGCAGGACATCAGAACGCACCGCAAGACGCCAAGAGAGTTCCATCCGGACTGAACTTGACGGCGGATATAGATGATGTATGCCCTCGTAGGGTATGCCTCAGCTCGTAGTGGGGACGTTCACGAGCTGTGGACGGAGCAGGTGCTGAGGGAGGTGCAGGAGGTGCAGCCGGTGCCTGTCGCTCCGGAACTTCGTCTTCTGTTGTTTGCGAGCCTGCCTCATCTTCCGTGGAGGAGTCTCCGTATTTGTTTTCTGGGTGTTCCATGTAGAGTTCGTGCAGAGATTGGTCGAGGTAAGAGCGAAAGGTGAGATTACTTTCCGAGGCCGCCCATGATCACTGGCAGAGCATGGATCTTATCTTATCACTCTACACTGAAGAGCAACTCGTCCGATCTGTAAGCGCCATAGGCACAACCTCTGCAGTCGACCACTATGTACTTCACCAAGTGGCCTCGGAGACTACGAACTATACTGGCAGACTTTGACAAACTGCACTCTCAATTTCTTCATGAACTTTGAACCTGGAGAGCCGAACGACGTAATGCTAGCTTGCCTGTGAGGGTGTCTTCGTGGTTCATGAGAACACTCGCGAGGAGCGAGATCCAAGCCGCATGTACGGTTTACAGGGAACTAGGTAAGTCTCTTGAAATCCAAATCGACATCATAAGGAAGGCTGAGCGCGAAAGGAGAGAAGGAATTCTTGATCTGGCCACGATGAATTGAATCCTCTGGCACCGTCCACTCATACTCTCTTAGCAACATGCTGATCATCACCCTCTGCTCGTACAAGGAGAAGCTGCGCGCCGGACATTGGCGTGGCCCAAGCCCGAACGGAGTCCAGTTGTTCTCGTCGAACCTGCTCGACTCCATGAAACGCTCCGGGTCGAACTTCTCGGGATGCGACCACAAGGCGTCGTTGTGCAGAATAGCGCACATATTCAGGATGATAGGTGTTTGGGGAGGGATGACATAGTTGCCGACCTGCAACGGTATGTCGGCTAGACGCGGGATGGTGACGTTCGAGGGGTTGTTGAAACGCATTGACTCCCGTATGATCGCGTTCAGGTATGGTGTCCTCGAGTAGTGCTCGATGCGTGGTTCTTCCTGCCCCATGACGCTGAGCACCTCTTCCCGCGCTCTAGCCTGGATCTCCGGGTATTCACCCAGGACGTAGACAAGGGTGGACAGGGCCCCGGCTGTCGTATCCTACGGTATGTTCACGGTCAACACATACTCTGATATCGCAACGGATTGAGCTTACATGTCCACCCATGAAGGTCACGATGACGTTGTCCCTGAACTCCGTCTCCGTCATGTCCGGATTCTCGAACATGTATGTGATCATGTCGTTCCCAGGATCCTCCCTCTTCTTGCCCAGCAGAAGCCTGAACTCTTCAACGAAGGCGTCCACCTTCTCCCGGACTTCTTTCCGCGGCAGCCAGCGCTCGAGCGAAGGCAAGAAGATATACGGCGGGTTGGATATCGCGGCCATAACGTCGTGGTACATCTTCACGAATGGGCCGTCCGGCTTATCGAGCGCCTCGAAGTCGTACCCAATGACCGTGGTCCCAACCGCGTCGAGCGTGAAGCGGTGCGTGTAGTCGCTCCATCGAACCCGTCCGCCGTCGCCCATCATAGCGAAGGTCTTCCGGGCCAGGTTCGCGAACTGCTCTATCGGAGTGGTGCGGTACAGAGCCTCGTGGATGATTTTCGAGTGTCGCTTCCACATCTCGCCCTCCGCCGTGAATACATTCTGACGACCAGTTAGTCTCCATAGAAGCATCTCCGGCGGCGGTTCCTGCTTCCTGACGGCGCGGTTCTCCATGAATTGCTTCCCCGCCTTCGTTCATGCAGTGCACATCGTCAGGACTTCGTTCTTACAGAAGAAGGGACCCACACACCTTAGCCTCAACCACGTGAACAATCCACTCCCCCAGGCAAAACACCAGGACGACATTTGTCCTTGCTCTCCGTGCAAAGGGTAGCAATATCCGTTTGACCCTCTGCTCCTCGACCTCGCCGGACAGGTAACTGTAGAGGAGCGGCAAGATAGGAACCTTCGGAATATGTCGCAGTTCCTGTGGCACGCGAACCCAGCGGTAGATCGCAACGGCGACCGCTGCCAGCAAGGCAAATAGCACGTCTCGAACGAATGGGAGGGTCATTTCCTGCTCGAGAGTCGACAGTGGTGGCGAGCAAGGATGCTAAAAGTATCCGCCACGGTCGGCCAGAGACTTTAATGCTCGGCCGTCGCACTGCGCTATCTCGCGGAACAATCCGCGATATGTATACTGGCACCGTATATCCTCAGAAAGGTCGGGCGGTGGTGGCATTCGCACATAGCGCTCCGGATGTGCTGGCATGCGGTTGTCGCATGTCATCCGGCTGCACAGGACAGGACGCATGTGCGCTCCGATATGTGTCCCGGGCGCAAGTGAGATCGCGGGCGGCCTGCACACGCGATCGAGCCTTCTCACTAATAGCCTTCTCTGCGACCCCTTCGTCCGCAAATGCCGTGCGGAGAATGAGCATGCTCAGCGCCACAACGGCGCCGTGGCAACGTCTTGTGCAAGATTGGACAGCAGTCCGAGGACGCCATGGCATAACAGGCGCGATTTGATAAGTCCCAAAGGTGCGACCGGTCGAGAAGAGTTGGGAGGTGTTTGTTACCTTCAGCGTGCTTCTAGCTTGCATACCGCACGCGTTACATAGATATTCTGATTCTCCGCTTGCGCGTCTGATGGGCGTGGTGGTCGGCGATGTGATGTGATACCACTGACTAGTGACCTTACAATAACAAACGTACTTACGTTCTGGGCGAAAAAGTTGAACGCACTGACAGAAGTTCCGATTTTTACAGATCTCTGTGCCTGGGGAAGAAGTGGAAGAAGACTTCTCGCGTGACCGCCTGCGACCGTCACTGAGCGGTCGCCCGCTTTCATCGCATCTCTCCCAGGACACACCGTCATGGACAGCGAAGGACAGCGAACGGTCGCGCTGGGCTCCGGGACATGAGTGTATCATACGTACGTGGTGAGGGTCTGTCAAGCACCTGCCCCCCTATACTTGGCTGACCGTAATTCGGACAGACACAGATCGTGCTTCCATATGTTTGCTTATCCACGGGACACATTCATCGGTTCTAGGCCTCCGGCGCACCCGTCGAAGAACATCCGTATCACGATGTCGCTCGGCCTTCTTATGCCAATCTCCGTCCAGATACCATGGCGCACACAATGCCAATGCGGTATATTCACTCCTGATATGGGGTGACTCTGGTGACAGCGAAGACGAAGCTCGAAACCGTATTCTGGTTGTACAGCACTAATGAGGAGGAAGAGATCATGGATTGCAAGGCCAGCGATAGCGAGGTACGCTAAGGTTACAACAAACAACAGCTAATGTACATCTGCAGGGGCGTGGAGAAGGCGTGGAGAGGACGTAAAAAGGAATATTCGTGAGTCTTCAGAGAGGCGTGAAGGTCGTGTCGGCAACGATTCGGACGAAGTCAATGTCGACCTTGTCCGGGAGGCTCAGCGCGAAAGCCGAGAAACCGTTTTTGAGGTAGTCATGGTGGATCGAATCCTCGGGAAGCGACCACTTGTACTCCCGCAGGAGCATGCTGATGAGGACGCGCTGTTCGTACAGCGAGAAGTTGCGCGCAGGGCACCTCCGCGGCCCCAGCCCGAAGGACACCCAGTTGCCCGCGTCGCACTTTGCCTCGTCGAGCCACCGCTCCGGATTGAAGGCCTCGGGAGCGTTCCACACCGATTCGTTATGGTGTGCCGCGCACATGTTGAACGCGATGGGGGTGTTGGCGGGGATCATGTACCCACCGACCTGCAGTGGGACGTCGGCGATCCGGGGTACCGTGACGTTCGTGGGGGTGTTGTAGCGCATAGACTCGCGTATGACCGCGTTGAGATAGGGAGTCCGGGAGTAGTGCTCCGTGCGGGGATCCTCGTCGCCTAACACGGCGAGGACCTCCTCTCGGAGTCTGGCCTGGATCGCGGGATACCGCGCCAAGAAGTAGATGGCAGAGGAGAGCGCGCCGGCGGTGGTGTCCTAGGCGAGCGGGCGGCCATGCATGTTAGCTAACGAAATTGTTTTATCAGGTTCGAGGCGGAGTACTCACATGTCCGCCGATGAAAGTCACGATGGAGTTGTCGCGAAACTCGACCTCGGTCATCTCAGGTTCCTGGAACATGTACGTAATGACGTCGTTTCCGGGGTTGAGACGTTTCTCCTGCAGGATCGAGCAGAAGTCCTCGACGAAGCTGTCAATCATCTTCCGGACGCCGCGACGGGGCAACCACCGCTCGAGTGAAGGGAGGACGACGTATGGAGGGCTCGCGATGGAGGACATGACTTCGTGGTACCGCTGGACGAAGGACCCGTCCGGCTTCGTGAGCGCCTCGAAGTCATAGCCAATGACGGTAGTGCCGACTGCGTCCAGGGTGTACCGGTTGGTGAACTCGCTCCATCGAACCCTGCCGCCTTCGCCAATGAGGGAGAACGTCGTTCGGGCAAGCTGGGTGAAGACGTCGATCGGCGTGGTCTGGCGAAGGGAATCACGCATGATCCTCGACTGCCGCTTCCACATCTCGCCATCGGACATGAAGACATTGTTACGGCCGATCAACCGCCATAGAAGCATGTCGGAAGACTGGGGCTGCTTTCTAATGCACGGGTTCTCGAGCACCTGTTTTCCAAGCTTAGGCGAAGATTAAGCGCGTTGGCAAGTGGCATCCAAACGAGAGCGACATACCTTGGGCTCTAGGATCTGCACCATCCAGTCCCCAAGACAGAACACGAGGACGACATCCGTCTGCATTCGTTTCGCAAACGGAAGGACCGAACGCTTGACGCGCTGCTCTTCAACTTCTCCCGAGAGGTAGCTTCGAAGAAGGGGCCATAACGGGACCGTGGGGATATGTCGCAGGTGAGTCGGGACTCTGAGGAGGCGGTATGCAGCAAAGCACAACGCAGCAAGGGAGAGCAGCGCGATGTCGAGGGCGGAGACTGGGGGACGGACGACCATGGTGGGGCGAGAGGAGCGGTATCCCGAAGTGGGCACGAGGTACAGAGATGACGCACGGCGTGGCCGTATCCTTATAGAGTGCAGCCATTCAGCGGGCGTTCGGTAGCCTAGCCATCCGCCCGGCCTCGTGGCATGTCAAGGGGGACAATCCGAAGGATGTGAAAATCTACCGCGCTATCGGGACGTGTGGCTACGAAGACTTCATGGCGGCAACTTACTTAGTCGGGACGCCATTGAGGCAAGGTCGTGTCCTCGGATCATCGTGAGCTCTAGATCGCTTCACCGTTGACGGTGTGTATCCCCTGTTAATACACGTTCTTGCCATCTACAGCCACCGAAGGACACGCTTTGCCTGCTGAAGACTAGTGAGCTGTGGGGCCCAGTCCAGTGGCTGTCCCGCAGCGTGAAGTCCTTCCCGGAACAGGATGGGTGGATGTTCGGCGCCGTGCGGGTAATATACATCTTCCCAGCCTCATGGCAAGGAAAGCTTGTGGTTGAGCTGCCTAGCCAGGATGGGATGAGATGGTAGGTCTGTTCGGCGGTCATCAGTGAGTGATACTGTCTCGAAACTGCTGAGCAGCATTCGATCGGATGGTCCTTACCGCCATATGGGCATCTTCATGCCATGGCCTCTTTGCGTCTGTCAGCCTTTGACAGCCTGTCACATTTGTGGCGGCAGTCGCCGCAGTATCGGTGACCTGTGAGGAAGCTTCGGTAGCATCACGATGCTCGCAAAATGCGGTTCTCTGTCTAGCATTCCGCTAGCGTTCCACGAGTCCTCCAGAGTCCTCTTCCAACAGAATCGCGCAACGGATCGATTTTCACGACGGCTTGGCGGCCCCGTCTTGTAACACGAGGTTTGAACCTGGCCAGGTCACCAGGCGTAAGTGAAGTCCGAACTCCGTGATGTGGTGGTCCAAAATCATGCGTACTGTATGAGTAGTCCGCCTCGAGTCGGCTGTAGGTTCGATCTGATCAGAAACCTCGTGGCTCGAGGCTCGAGCAATCGAGGGCTCCTGAGAGCCAACGTGGCCATGTTCGATGGAGATGCAATGATTTGCCGCAATACTGTACCAGGATCCCAGGACTTGAACTTGAACTTGAAGGTTTCAGGCGGCCTCGCGCGCCACCCCGGTCCGCACCCGCCGCGCCACAACATAGTTTTCTCCTGTTCTTCTCTCGTATAGAGGCCTCTAGGTAATGCGATCCTGGCCCGTAATCTACGCAGCCGGAGTATCATTATGTACTCCTTGCGGCATGTCACACGCACCGCAGGGATAAGATTCTCTCAGTCATGCAAGCGTGCGCAATCTGTAAGCGGGTTTTGGTCAACGGCCCTGCCCATGGGAAACCGATGACCTTGATATGCTTCCGTATGCATGTAGTTATTGTAATCAAGTGTATGGCAACGACTGCGGGCAAAGAGTATGTGCATAATAGTATGAATGTATGCAAGTCCTCGACGGAGCTTTCAAGGAGTCGATCATGCCGAAGGTCCACTCCGTATATAGCAAGCTAGACGCTCTTATACTACGTACGCTCTGCTTCTGCTCCGCATGGTCATACCGCAGCTCCCGCAAGCTTGCACATCACCTTTCCAGCTCTACATCCAACCCGCCTGGGCCGCACTTGAGTATGTCTTTCCAGAGCTTTGAAGACACACACGGCACGGAGATGACGGCATCAGCGGGGAGTATATGAAGACCCCTGATACCTCTTTTCGGCATTTCCCGGAGCCGCCCTCTTGTCCGGGCGGCGGTAGCGGCGGTGCGATTCTCTATATCCAACGCCAAGCCCTTTGAAATCAATCCCGTTTGTAGGACTCAGTCAACACGAGACACGCGTACTTACTTACCTGCTGAGGGCTGACGCCTCGGTACGGACCGCAAAGCGACGACCGACAGGCATTTCCACAAGAGACTTGGTAAGGCGGTCCCGAAGCCTCGTTACTCCGCCCGATGATGAGATTTCTCTCACAGAATAACGACCGACCGGGGAACGATAGTCAGCGCATGACCTTGGGTGGTTGTCGCCAATGCCGAGTGTGCGCATGCGCTGAGAACCATAGTCAAGTCTTCTGATAATACTGGGCCCAGGTCGAGGTATATAAACCGAGCCATGTCATGGCACATCGCCCACGATAGTAACGCAACGCACAACACTCCGTATAAATGGCTTCAGCAACATCTGACAGCGAGTTGGGTCGTTATAGGGTAGGTGGTGACTTCTCTGGTTGATCCTGAAGTTATCTGGGTTCTGACGTCCTCTACAGCTCTTATCCCCTTCAGCAGGCGGTATGTTACTCGCGCTCTTTCCCTGTGAGACGCACATCGGTTGACTGTCGTTAGTACGCGTCTCCCCACTGTGCCTTGGCGCAATGTCTCTCGGGGAGGCCTGGGGAGCAGCACTGCTCGGAAGTAAGTTGCAATACCTCAGAACTTGTCATAGAGGTTGAAGATATACTTCACCCAGCGTCGGACAAGGAGGCGTCTTTCAAGGTAATATTTCTCAGTAGTTTGCCGTCCCGGTGCATAGCACTGACAATATGTGTATGACCAGTTCCTGGACACCTATTATGAGAACGGCGGCAACTTCATTGACACCGCGAACAACTACCAAGACGGACAAGTACGTCCATCGGAATATGTGTGACATTTGGGTACGCTTCTGACGTGACGCGGAAGAGCGAGACATTCCTCGGCGAGTGGATGAAGGCTCGGGAGAACCGAGACCAACTGGTGATCGCCACGAAATACACAATCGGGTACAAGAACACGGACCCGAAAGTCAAGCTCAAGGTAGGCCCGGTTCAATGTGGAAGCTGCGGCGCTGTGACTGACATTTTTACAGGCCAACTACCAGGGAAACCACCGGAAGAGCCTGATGCTGTCGGTGGGTACTACTGTGGCGCAGTGACGGAGACACATCTCACGACTCACGACGGTCCGGCACCTCTCTAGGTCGAGGATAGTCTCAAGAAGCTGCAAACGGATTACATTGACCTGCTATACCTCCATATGTGCGACGACCTCCTTCAACCTTAGCTGTAGCTGGCCGCTGATGTGATAGTACTGCATGTCAGGTGGGACTACTCGACCTCCATCCCTGAGATCATGCAAGCTCTGGACTCGCTCGTCAAAGCAGGCAAAGTGCTATACCTTGGCATCTCCGACACCCCTGGTGCGCCGCTTCCCCCTCTGTCGACGTGGCTTGTGCTCATGCGTGATTCTTCCTACCTTACAGCATGGATAGTCGTCAAGGCCAACGAATACGCTCGTGCGCATGGCATGGCGCAGTTCGTCGTGTGTACGTACTTATAGCATGGTGCCATCTCATGCTTCACCGCTAACCGCGTAACCTCACTTGCCCAGATCAAGGCCAATGGTGTCTCACGCTTCGTGACCTGGAGCGCGAGATCCTCCCCATGTGCCGAGCTGAGGGCATGGCCATCGCGCCGTGGGGCGTCCTCGGGCAGGTATGTCCGTACTCATCATCTTGCTCGTCCGCAAGCTAACTGGGTGGCGCTTTCCCCGCAGGGCATGTACAAGACGGAGGCGGAGATCAAAGCGCGCTCTGCGTTCCGGTACGGACGCACGCAGCAGAGTCCAGAGGAGAAGGCCGTCAGCGCCGCGCTCGAGAAGGTCGCTGCGGAAATCGGCGGGGGCGTGTCGCTCTGCTCCGTTGCGATTGCGTGGGCGCTGCACAAGGCCCCGTACGTCTTCCCCATCGCCGGCGGGCGGAAGCCCGAGCAGTTGCAGGAGGTCTTCAAGGTATGTGTTCGAGCGGGGCCCATGTCGTGTGGAAGCGATCGCTGACTCTCTGTGGGCTCGTAGGGCTTGGAAATCGAGCTGACCCCGGAGCAGATCAAGACACTCGAGGACGCTGCCCCGTTCACGTTGGGCTTCCCGTATACCCAGTACTTTGGTACCGATCCTGCACTCGGCGATGGCGTTGGAAACTTCTTTGTCAGGACGACTGCCCCGGTGAAGTTCGTCAAGGCACCTGCACCCGTGAAACCTGGGCCTCTCCCGTATTGAGAGTATCTGTCCTTGCCCTTGGACTATCAACCCGAGCAGTACGTTCTACAGTCTGTACTACTCATCACAACGATGCAACGTGAACTAGACCGTGATGTGTTTACGAGCGCTATTATTATAATCCACGATTTCAATGACAATTCATGCACCAACCACCTACATACTAATATGGGCTGGGTATCGCATAAGAATACAAATGTTCGTCATAGACTGCTGCTGCACTTCGAAGTTGAAGCTACATCTACATCCCGCTCATAATTGCAGACGAAATAGGAAGACTGTATAACAATATAACGAACACCGACCGACCGGCACAATCATCCGTCATGTACGGGGTGACAGGGCTCACGCCTCGTAAGCTACAAGGCATGATCCCCATCAAGCACACCCTTTCATCAGACAGGCGACTCGACGATAGACGCAGAGGACCGCGTGAGCGAATGCGGCCCGAGCTCGATCTTCTCGTCCATCTTGGATGCGTTCTTGCGGCGCTTCGTGAGGTCTTCGGGGGACGGGGACGCAAATCCGACCGTGGAGAGTGAGTTGTTGTCGTACGCGGTGGGCTCCGTCGCTGTACCCAGGCGGCTGCCGAATACGAGCATCGACTTGGGCCCGCGCGAGGTGTAGTAGTCGTCCTTGTTCGTGAAGCCGTTGTTCACGGCGTAGACGATCGCGGTCGGGACCAGACCCTGAAGGAGGAGAGGACATGTGCATGAGCATCGCCGTCGAGACGCGAGAGGACAGGGAGGGGTTCATGAGACTTACGGTCAGTTGGGGCATGCTTTCATAGACAATGTACATCGCGTTCAGACCGACAAGACCGTCGACGGGCGCCAGTTTGAACAGCGTGAATTCGATGAGCTTCGCCGCTGCGATAACAGCACCAGATTCGACGATCAGGAGTATGACGCGGCTGTAGCGGTTGTTGCCCTCCTCGCCCATGACAGCCTGGGTGCGTTTCGTGACATACCTACAATGAGTTTCGAACGGTCGGTCAGAGACTTGTCCTGAGAGAAGTAGCGGAGGATGCAGCATACCATATACGGGACGCGATCGCAGCGGTGACGAGTATGTTTGTAGCCATAGACAGGACGTACATGGAAGTACCCCACTTGATCATCGTGGGCGGGTTGGGGTGCGGGAGAAGCCATTGGGAGATGGCGCCGTAACCGGAAACTGGGAGAGCAGTCAATGTCACCATCCACAGCATTCGGTGCGTTACTCACTGAGTTCGCCGGCGGTCATGATGAGAGGGAAAACGACGACCCATATGTTCTTGCCCCAGACAACGTATAATCTCCAGACGACGACCAAGTCACCCAATACCAACTACAGAATGGGGTTAAGGGGATGCCAGTCGTTAAAACAGGTACTAGATACGTACGTTGGTGATGTAGATGTAGTCCTTGGCCATGTTCAGGCGGACGGAAATGTTGGCGAAGTAGAGAATGGGGGTAATGGTGTCGCGGTAGAAAATGAAGCCTTGAATCAAACGAACGAGTGCGAGCGACATGTGTGTCGTCGCGAGAACATACCTGCGTGCATTCGTTTGCATTTCTCCTTGGAACAATAGGAGCTAGGAACACTCACAGAAGCACAATCGAGACCGTCGTGAAAAGGTTGAATCCATCCCTACGCTTCTGGTAGATGACATACATGGACATGCCAAACAGCAGTGTGTAGAAGCCTGCGCGAGATGGGCATGTCAGTCAATCACAGGCATATGAAGCGGTACCGAACAACGTACCCCAGAAGAACGATTCAAGCCATCCTGCGATGAGGTACGACTCATCAATGGGAAAGTTTGGACGGGCCATGGGGGGCAGGGGGACCTGGGTGAAGGAGGGCGGAGGGATGTGGGCGTCCCGGACACGGGCAGTTTATGTCAGTCGGATGCAACATTGCATCAACCTCGCAGCGCACAAGCAAGGAGCCCTCGGTGACCACATGCGCAGTTCCAGCGACTGTTCGTCTGGGCGCGGCAGGACTTTGCCCATACCGAGCAACGGCAGTGATCTCTGAGCTGCATTGGCAATTCAACATCGCATGATTCCCGCGGTGCGCCGGGGACGCTGTTCTGAAGATAGCAAATTGATGAGGAGCATCGCGGAACTAGCATCATTAACACCATCGAGGCATTCCTTCTAGCTGATGATCATGACAAGTAGGATGCACTGCGCGCGACGTGCAGCAGATTCACCGTATACATCAAGTACTGAGCAGGACTTGACTTAAGGCCGAAGCCTCGGCTCGAAGGTATCATGAGCGGTAACTACACCCTCGATAAGGCCCAGGGCAACTCAGGCGAGAGTTCTGGATACGAAAGGATGTGTCTGATGCAACTCACTGTTCCCAGGACTCGGCTCTTGCGCGTTTCTTCGCCTCTATGGTGGGGGTTAGCGGGTGGTTTTGTTGCGGTAGACAGTAGTATCACGTACCTGTGCGCAGAACCAGGGACCAGGATGAGCAAATGAGTGCGCAGAACAGAACCGCCCGGTGGTGGCGCCGTTGTGGCGAATGGGCGTTTGCACTGCACCGTCACGCTCGCCCAACAACTTCTCCCATGCTCCGTAAACCTGATCATGATGTGGACTGAACGCCGCCCACATGGGCCTCCGAATCATGCCTATCAGTACAGCTGTCAACTGAGCTCAGCCGGAGTGGCGGGACTGCCGTGCTGCAGTGGACGCCGCCGGACGGTCGACGGACGGAATCAAAGTACACCTTCCCAAACCTTCCCGGACACACCGCAGTGCATCGCGACCCCACCTTCGTCCTCTCCCACATCCCTCGGCGAGGCCGGACGCGCACAGGATGGCGAAAGTGCTTAACTACCAGCCTCTGAAAGGACTCTACCTCACGTACTTCGTCTCATCGTTCGTCTTCGTCAAGGTTCCCTTCTGGTTCGTCCGATACCTGGTCCCATCTCTCCGGCCTCGCCCGACATGGACGTTGAAACGCGCGATGATTGTGCGCGCGTTCCAGGAGCTGTTCTCGATAAAGGTCGAGATCAAGCACAAGAAGAGGGATCCCTTGGCGGAGGTGTCAGACAGCTCGCTGGTGGATGCCAAGTTCGTCTGGGTGGAGCCCGTGCCCGATGAGCTGTTTACCGGGGAAGTCCGTCGCGTCGCAGAGATTACGGGCGCAAGGCCAGCCAAGATCGCAGGGTACTGGTTGCTGAAGAAGGGGGCCACCTGGTACCGGTCCCAAGGCAACCCCGGGAGAGAAGACTCTGTTGCATTTGCATGGTGGCGCCTTCCATGTACGTATGTTTCCCCGCAGCGGCCTCCTATGTGCTGGACCTAACCACCTGAGCAGATCGGCACTGCAAACCCATCCGACATAACAGCCAACTTCACAAGAGGACTCTTGGAGCACTCTCAGACACTGCAACGTACGTTCGCCGTCGACTATCGCCTCACGGCCTCTGCCCCGAACCCCCCAGCGAACCCATTCCCCGCTGCGCTCCTCGACGCACTTGCCGCATACCGCTACCTCGTGCAAGATGCGGGATTTGCACCAGAGAACATCATCGTTGCCGGAGACTCGGCAGGCGGGAACCTCGCCGTCACGCTCGCGCTGCACCTGATCGAGAACCCCGTGAGCGCCCTCCCTCCCCCAGGTCGCATCCTCACTGCGTCTGCGTGGCTCGACCTCTCTACGTCACGATGCGGCCCAGACTCAAGCACAGTCCTGAACGCACCTACCGACATCTTCGCGGCCCGCCCTGGAAAGATCTTCGGGGAATACGCCGTCACGTCTCTCCGCGGGCCGTTGGACTTCGAGTTCGTCCAGACGAACCGCTACCTCTCGCCCGTGTCCCTTGAGTGCAAGCCCGCGGAGGGACTGTTCAAGGGGTTCCCAGAGACGTACGTGCTTGCAGGCGGGCGGAGCGGCTGTTCGACGACTCGAAGGTCTTCGCGGAGAAGCTCAAGGCGGATGGTGTCAAGGTGATCGAGGACTTCCGCCTGATGCTGTGCATGACTTCGTCGTGTTCAAATGGCATGAGCCCGAGCGCACGGAAGTGCTCAAGCGGGTGAGCAAGTGGATAGATAACCTGTAGGATACCCTTCAGGAGTAGACTCCGCTCCTCCCTCCTCGCGGTGTACTGTAGGCCATGTTGTACACTTCCATCCTAGATCCTGTATCTATGTATATCCACGGATGTTGGGGACAATTAAGGGTAGATTATGGTTTTCGGGTTCGCTGTCTCTCCGACGACTGCTCCCATATCCGCGCGACGGCCGCCTCCACAGCTCCCTCACGCCCCGCCTTGATGTTGAACGTTGACTCGCACGCGCCTTCGTCGGTCCGCCACTCATCCTGCGGCGTTCGTACCGGATTGGACGGGAAGAACATCACGTAGTTGTCCGTCGGGACTGTGTCCGGATGCTGCCAGCTCGCCTTGCCCGGGAACCCGAAGTGCGCCGACGCCCAGTTGTGCCTGCATGGCCGATAGACAATGATGATGAGCAGTAGCACTAGACAGAAAAGTGATACTGCGCGCTCACCTGTAACTCGAGTTGACGATGACATGCCCGGGAGTTTCAAGGATGCAGTGTCCCTGGTTCGTCTTGGCGGCCCTAAGCCACTCCGCACCCGCGAGGGCCAGGAAGTCTGCTACGTATTCGGGGTGCCGTACTTCCTCGAGAGATCTCCGGATGGCTCGGGCGTACGCGATGACAGTGGCCTTGGGATCTTCGTCGTTCGGGGAGACATAATTCGACACAGCGTACGCGAGCCCGTTACCAATGGTGTCCTTCGGCAGGACAGCCGGGTTGATACCTCGACACTATGGTGGGTGGTGGGTCAGCGACTATTGACTATCGGAAGCCAGACGCATGGTTCGCGAACTCACATCCACGACATTGGAGATCTGCTTCACGGGGGTGTCGTAACTCGCATTCAGCGCAGCGACGACGAACGCGCTGAGGGCATCCTGGCGGGTGAGCCTGCCCACATCGGAGCTGCGAGCAGTCTCTGCTTCCGACTGGTGGCGGAGGAGTGCTGCGTGCAGAGCAGAGACCTGGGCACTCGCGAACCGGATATCGATGCGCCGGATAGGGAACGGAGCGAAGATTGATGCTGGGATATCGTCGAGCGGAAACGTGTGGAAGAGAAGCGGCGGCAGCTTGGAGTGGATGTACTCCAGTCGCGACTGGTCGGAGGGCACTGGGAGGGTAGTGGAGATGGCGTCTAGATAGACTGGGCGGGGCTCGGTGACGGGGTCCAGGGGGTTGGTGAAGTGCTGCGACCATGTGCGGAGGAACTTCAGGACGATGAAAAGGTCAGCTGCAATTGCAAGGAACGTATGAGCGACATGTGCGATATTCGAGTAGGTCAGCGACGACGACGACATACCGACCATATGCGAACAGGATACGCCGACCAGAGTTTCGTTGTCTGTTTGCGCGATGGTGGCCTTGAATAAGTCCGGTTCATCGCCGTTCAAGAGAGCCAACGGATTGATTTTGTCAATCAGAGGACCAGGGCGGGGGCGGACCACCGCATTCGCAGAGGACGGGTTCCATCCCGACTCAAGCTCATGCTTGATTGTGAGCGGCACGGGCATCAACGGAGCGAGAGATATCTGAAGTAAGACATAAATGAAGGCTTCAGCCCCATATACGCCAGGATTGCTGGTAAGATATCGACTGACCGCCCATTCGGGTTCGCGTACGAGTCGCCCGCAAAATAAGGGAAACAGCGCCAGCGTGCGGGCTAGCGATACGCGCAGGTCGGATATGTCAAGTCGGGATGGTATGACATACGCAATGTCGAGCTATGGACATGATCATGCGTCAGGAACAGGCGCATAGCTACAGGTACAGGAGGAGCACTCGCCGTGAAGTTGATGAGGAGGTTGTTGCTGTTCAGCGGATACAATTCACGCCCGGCGAGCGCAGACGGGCCGGAGGGATGGATGTGCTCATGCTCGTCTTGAGTCATGGTTGGCCGTGCTGAGTGGAAGCTCTGTGCTGACGAAGATAGGCCCAGGAGTTTGCATGGTTTTGAACACGATGGTCCGATCGGATCCACTGGGATGCAACGCCGGGCCCGGCACGCATATCTGTGTGGGAACAAGGGGGGTTCCGTCTGGATAATCAGACATCTGCCTGGGATTCTGGTGATGATTAGCAGCGCGCAGTAGCACTGCGTGCGCGAGACGCACACAACCTGCAGAAGTCACAAGGTTGCCTCATTCACGAACATCTCTCCATGATCACACGCGGAGAAGCTTTGGCAGTGTCGCTGAACCAATCCGGGCCCCGTGCGCGACTAACGCTGCAATATTGCATTGGCTTAACCACGAAACGGTCACTCGCTATCGGACCGCATGCCGTCGTACGATGGCAAGACAGGAGGAGCTCGAGTGTCGCGACCTGCCTACTTCCGTTTATCCTGAGGAGGCTCCTGTGCTTTCTGACGTTCTCGAGCAAGGTCCTCTCCCCAGCTTTTGACCTCCGGATGTCCGAGGAGCGGCAAACTGCTGTCGAAGAAGGGCTGCAGAGTCTGCATGTCGTGATTGCGCTCGTATTCGAATGCTGTATGGGATCAAGCCTCGAGCCAGCGATCGGAACATAATACACGTACCTTGGGAAGCCATCTCAAACCTGTCAAGGTCTGCAAGGGTCAGACAAACTCGTCATAGGTCGCTGAGAGCACGCCCACCTTTGACGAACTTAGCTTCTTGAGTCTCTTGCGCTTCGTATTCCTGTCCTTCCCGACTTGACTAAGTAAGTGATGGCAAGCGGTAGAGGTCGACGTACATTCCAAAGGGCTATGATCCTCTGCGCCGCGGGGCTGTCGTGCAGCATCTCGTGGACGAAGTTGTGCATCGCCTCCTACGGTTGTGTCCAGTCAGTGATCGCAATGATGAGGCGTCAGAGAGATACCTACAGCTTCTAGCCGTTGTTTCTCTGCCTTGGGGATGCCTTCTCTGGGGGCAATATCACCCACTACCTCTCTAGTCAAAGACATGCTCTGGGACGATAAGTAGCGGCAATACCTTGAGCCTCCGCGAGATCATGAACGAGCGCCATCATCACGCATCTAGTCTATGAGTAAGAGAGGTGGTCGAGATGGTGATGTAGTTACTCACTTCGAAACATCCAGGGTAGTGTCGGACGTACACATGGCGAGTATCGCCATTCGGTACATATGATCTGAGATGCTGAGACCAGTTCAGCAATAACCATTGGCTTCCTGTACGCAGGATATATACCTTTCAGGACCCGGGACCTACTGAGATCAGACTGGGTGAGCGTCCCGGGACAAAAGTCACTGTAAGGGTTACCGTGCCTTGTGGTCGACCCATCCTGTCCTCTTTTGTGTCTACTCCCGGGTTAGCGCAAAGCTCATAGGTAAAGCAACGCATATTCTCTATACCTTGAGCCTCTCTAGGGTATGGAAGAACGCCAGCCTATCCATGGATTCGTCTCCGGAAGAGACGTACAGTGGCGGAAAGACCCGCTTCGCGGGAGACTGTGGATTTTCGCCGACCATCTGTCTCAAGTCGACCGTAGTGTCAATCGATGTTCTGCGAAGATTGAAAATATTAGAAACATAGACCCTTTTGCAAGAGAAACTCGCCTATGCTGGAGGTCTGGTGAAGACGGGTTGGCAATGGGAGGACGCAAGCAAGGCGGCGCCTAATTGCCTCCTGTGCCGGCGCGGAACGCCGCTCCGAGGCCACGAAAGCTCGCCTTCGCACAGGTGTAACTTGTCGCGGAGCGCAATTTGGAACTTCCCAGTCCTACTTAGGGGTACATCGAGTAGATGAATATTAGTGTATAACGCTACAATGTTACAGTGAGTCCGACAACAATATGCGATGATGTAAATAGATGCGATGAATGAATGTGCGATGCGGATTACTCGTCTACCTCCGTCGGAACCTCTCCCTTCACCTCCGGCAGCTGCTCTGTTTTCTTCTCCTTCCCCGGTTCTTGGTCCAGATTCCGCAAGCGCATCTCGACTAGGAACTCCTTATCACGGATGGTTTGCGACCACGAGACCATGACCTTGGACACTGCGAATGCAGCGTGCGCGAGGCCGGCTGCAGTGAATATTCCAGGGTAGACATGCAGGACTGTAGAGCATGGTTAGGAACTGTAAAACGGCATCATGACACTGTAAACTCACATAAGAAGTCCCCATCTACGGGGATGTTGACGAAGCGCATGAGTCCCCACAGAACGGCCGCAGGAAGGACGATCATGCCCAACAGACCAACGACTAGGGGCGCGATGACGTCCTTCGTCGCTCGGACAGGATCAAGGTGAGTCCATCCGTTCCGTATGATCTATGATGAATCACCCAAAGTTCAACACGATTCATTAAGAACAGAGGTAAACTACTTACGCGATCGATCCCGCGAACCATTCCTGGGCCGACCTGCGCGCGTGGGTGCATTAGCAGCGAGCGGATCATGACCCTGCTGTACAACAGCCCGAGAGCCCACATGTCGACCATCCGGATCCGTGGCTCCACCAAGGGGTTCGCTGTATGTCGGATAGGCTGGACGATGTACAACTCGAAGACAAGCCCGACGAGGGTTGGGATGATGATGCCGAGCGTGAGCACCATGTACGATGCCTGCGCCATCCACACTAGTGACCGCTTGAGCACGAAGAGAGGCCACTCGGCACGGTTCTCGGTGTCGCTCCACCGACGCTGGCGACGCTTGTCCATGCGATCTAGCGCAGTGCCGACAAGCCAGCATCCCCACAGGAGGTGGAAGCCCACGATGAATGAGTAGCCATCGTGCACCTCTCGCGGGGTGAACAGCCGGAAGAAGGCTCTGCCGACCAGAATGGGCGCGGCGAGGGCAGTGGCGAGCAGAAGAGAACCGATGAGCCACATGCATAGGAGGAATGTGATTACCCGGTAACGAAAGTTGGGAGGGATATAGACGATGGTATAATCGTCCTTGACGATACGTTTGGCTTTCAGCGTTTCCGCATCTTGCACCTCGATGAGCCTCCGCGCCGTATCATTCACAGGTGTGCCATCTTCAAAGACCTCTGCCGTTGGGGGCGTGTCCCGGACGAGGGCGACATTATCGCTGTTTGGGACGCGTCTGAAGCAACCGTCATGCACCGCCTCGGCATCGTCCATTTCCATCCCATCCTGGTAGAGCAGAGATCGCCATGACCAATGTGATGGGGTGAACTCCTCTGTCGGGTACCGTCCGCCGAACATATACGATGATAGACGCAGCCTAGACGCGAGGTATTTCCAGACAGACGAACCAAGACGTTTGAGCGCCTTGCGGGGTCGGAAGGACTCTATGGTGTAGGGCAAGACCAGCTGGAGGACGATGAGGTCAATGGGTACTTCAGACAACGGTTCCCTGTGTGCAGCATGTTACTACCACTCTTACTGCCCGTGATGCAGATATGCTCACCGTATCTTCCATCGGAAGGGCATGATTGTGCGAATGAAGATTCGGAGGATGCCAGACACGGTTGCCACGCCACTCGCCACCACGAACCCATACATTATGGCACTCAGGACGAGCTTGCGGATCTGCACGAACGTTGGACGTTCGAGAATATCACGGATAGGGTGGAAGTTCTGGTCCTGGGGATCCTTGATGAACCACATCGCTCCTGAACGCATGATACCCCGGC
The DNA here is from genome assembly GCA_022592435.1 of Cerioporus squamosus. Taxonomy (NCBI): domain Eukaryota; kingdom Fungi; phylum Basidiomycota; class Agaricomycetes; order Polyporales; family Polyporaceae; genus Cerioporus; species Cerioporus squamosus. Next base: position 30,636 of record JABYQS010000088.1, on the reverse strand, counting down.
ATCCAGAGAGAAGGACCGCAAATTGATACCTGGAATGAAAGAGGTCAATGAGGCATACTCCAAGAGGGTATTCACGACTTACATGAACATAGTGCCGAGAACCCAGTGGTAGAACACAGCTGTGAGGGGCGCGTACATCAAGAATCCTGTCCTCGAACGGAAGCTGCCCTGGGGGAATAACCAGACGGTACACACATCCAGCATGATCCCGCACCCGAGGGGGAAGAGGACCAGCTCGATGATGATGAACGCCGCGACCTTGACCACGAGCAGCTGCTGACGAACGGCATTCCGGACGGCTCTTCCGGCGCTTCTCATACTACCAATGGTGAGGATGTTGAGGTAGATGGCCAGTAGCAGCCCAACGACGGCATAGCCAAGAACCACCGCAAAAGCCCTGTCATTCGGAGTGTCCCCGGTGGCGAAGCGAACCCAGGACGTCTTGCCATCTTTAGACCACTCGCGGACGGTCTTGCCGATGGGTTCGAAGTATGGTTCGACCACGCGCATGACAGTTGTGTCCTCCTCTAGAACACGATACAAGTAGGACGACGACGGTTCGGCCTTGGGTACATCAGACGCCGGACGCTCGAAGACGTAGTCGACAACTTCTGAGATACGCGTGTACTGAACAATGGGTTAAGTACGAAGCAACCGCCGTTCAAAGAAGCACCAATGACTCACAGCAGACGAAGATACGGCAGTCAGCTTGTCCGTATGGCCTTCGCCGATGACCTTCGCCAGAGCTATGCGACTCGCACGGCCAATGAGGGGAAGGAAAATGACCGAGACAAGCCAAAGTACGATATCGACCACAGGATCCGTGATCAGACGGATGAGACGCAACGGCAAGTGGACGAGTTGGAGAGCTCGACGAGGATTTAGCTGATAATGCGTGGTTCAGCCAGGACGTACGAGGATATAGGAGCTGCCGAACTCACCGTCAACAGGGCGGTGGTCTTGCCGATGGTAAACGGAAGCCAAATGCCCAACCCAATGGTCGTGTCCAAGATGAATGTCATGAGCACAGCCTGCCGCAAAGAGGAACATTAGCACAACTGCGCAGGATGAAGAATAGCGGAGCTCACATTCTGGAGAACGCCAACTAGGGGACCTCTCAACCCAATAGCTGGAGCACGAAGCGTTGGCATCATCTCTACATACCATAACGATAGTAATAGACTTCCAACTCACCTTCCAGTGCACCGTCCATATCATCCTCGATGTTGACCTCCTGGTCGAGGTCGTCCTGCGGTATCACCTGTTCAGGTGGTTGGCCGAGCATCACTCTCAGCTCCCTCCTCTCCAGACCAGCAGGTGCTTCGGCTCCACCGCCGCCTCTCGCTGCAGGTTGAACAGCCGCTTCCTCCCTGATCTGCACAACACCTTCGCCGTCATCCCCGCCGTCCTCATCGTCCTCATCCTCCTGCGCCGCTTCATCGTCTTCCGTCCACTGCACTTCGTCCTGCTCATCATCCAGCTCCGCGTCTGCCATCTCTGCCATCTCCGCAGCCACTTGACCCATCGCCTGACGAGCAAGCCTCTGCCGTTCCTCCACTTGCTGATCGATCCACACCTCCTCTGCCTCCTCATCTCCATCGCCTGCCTCATCGTCCTCTTCTTCGTCCGCTAGTGTTTCCTCATCGGGGTCACGGAAATACCGTCGTCGTTCCTCCTCCATAGCATCTTTGTTCAGGATGCCGTCCAGATCCTGAACGAAATAGTCGTCCGCCAGCGGCTGTCCCGCACGGATCTCCTCTGGTGCGCGGTAAGTCGCAAGGCTAGGCGAGGCTAGAGGTGTCTGACCTCGGCTACGTTGCAGGATCCCTGTCGAAGTAGATGGAATAGGTGAAGGCGGCAGGGTTACGGAAGGGAGAGGCGGCCGTCGAAGTCCGGAGGGAGTGCCAGAAGAGGGCGAGGGAACGACTGAGCTCTGGCTCATAGTAGCGCCACCCAGCGTGAGGGAGAAGCTGCTGGTGCTTGCACTATCGATAACTGGCGTCGAAGGGCGAGTTGGAGTGCGCTCGCGCTCGTCGGAATCAGAGTTGCTGTCCGAGCGAGGACGAAATGGAACGAAAGAGTTGCGCTCCGGCGGTTCAGCGTGACCATTCTCTTTGGCGGGAATGAGGAAGTTGGTCCTGGGTAGGTCAGGTTCCTTGCCTTTAGCAGTCGGCGACGAAGGATACGCAGGACCCGGTGCTTGGAAGGTGAATTCGGAGAATTCAGGAAGCCTGCTCGGCGCATGGAATGTCTGCTTGTTGCGCACTGGCGACCACTGCACCTCGGCATCCACCTTCGAGGTGCCACTGCCATCTCGCCTTCGCAACTTGTCATCTAAGTCCTCCACCCGACGCGCAACGTACCGCAACCGTCTGAAGTCCTTATCGTCGTGGAGAGAGACATTCTCATCTGCGCTGACCTCTCCTTCAATGACTCTGCGCCTACGCCCAACCTGGTGTCCCCTCAGCTTGCGCTCCTCGCGCGCAGAAATGGGCCGCCGCGTCCCTCTGACGTGCAATATGGGCGGCTCCGGACTCTCACGCCTTGTTCTAGGTTTCTTCACCCTGGTCTGGAACGCGAGATCATCACGAAGGCCGCCATAATGATGGTCGCGAATAACCGGGAGCGCCCTCTCGTGCACAGGCTCTGCAACGATGGGCGGCGGCGTCGGGGGAAGGGGAGGCGGAGGGAGGGCTTCAGGCTCGGGAGCTGGCATAGGCTGGTCTCCTGGAGCCAGGGGAAGTGCTTCTGGTACGGCTGCGTCAACGGCTGCGTCTCCCTCGTCGAATATTCCCGGACGTGCGTTCTGCGATATCCATTCCCGTAGGAGGAATATCGCCACGAACGTCAAAACGATGAGGGAAGCGATGATTTGTCCCGAGAATATGTCGGAGGAGATGGCTTTGTAGAGGGGGTGGGCAAGTATGGAGTTCAGGGTAAGCGGTTGTGCATCCGTACTTTGTGAAGACGTGACATTAGCGGCGGTCATGTTGGTTGTAGGGATCGTGTAGAAGTCGACATCAGACTCTGGTCGCTTCAGCGCGCTCATGTACCATGCACTACTCGGCATGTCAGCAGCATGAAATCATCAGAGGAGAGGTGCACGCACGCAGAATTCCCCAATGCAAAGTACATCCTCCATGTCCATATTGTAGCCCAGGGAAGCGCTGCAAGCCAGACCGTCGCGACCAGAGCTGCACGGAAACCGAACAAGATGGCAGACACGACTTGTTGGGAGAACTGGCGAAGTATGAGGAGGAACGGCAACCTCTCCGGCATATCCTTCGAGTATACTGCCGCGGAGTTGTCACAGCGAGCCACCCAGGCGCAGAGCTAGCCACTCACCCTTCGTGAAGGAGTACGGATACTTGCAGACATCGCACGTCTTCTTCCGGCTGTGCGCCAGCCATTCCGTCAAGCTCCCCGGAAGTCAGCTAGTGGCACGCCAAGCGATCGGACGCGTACTCACCAGTCCTGATGTATGTATCTGATTGTACCGGAGCATTTACAAGGGTGAAAGAGTGGTTGGTCCGGCTCTGCTGGTGCGCTGCATATTCGGCAGGTGTCTGCGGATGGAGCATAAGCAATCGACGTATGTGAGGAAGCACTTTCGCGTACCTTGCTCTTCCTGCATAAGATCAGCTGCTCACAGGTCTGCGGTAGTGGCTGCGAAGGATACAGCACGGCCAAGAAGTCGCAAAGTTGAGAAGCGGAAGGCAAGCCGAGGAAACGATGGTAAGGACCAAGTAAGGACTAGTAGACTTTAGCGCGCGGGGTAGGCATCATGTCATGGGCGCTTCCGCGTCGCCCGGTCCGCCACTACGATAAGTATTCGTAAGTTGCCCCAACCACCACAAGTACTAGTAGTAGCCTGGCGGGCCAGGATGGAGGAGGCCTATTCAGGACACAGTCGCAATGATAAAATCGGTGAAGTAAGTTCGGATTGTCCTCCCTTCGATGTAGTATCACGCCTACAAAAATATTGTTCGCTCATCCGTCAAGCACCTCCGTAGCCGAACAACATCTGGAAGGATGTTATACGGTGATGGTGAAATTCTACCGGATTCTACCGTCGGCCATAGAAGATGGCGTATGTCTCAGAGCCCCAAGGATCGAAGCCGCGGCTCGTCACACCGTAGTATCCGGCGACTTCCCATAGCGGGGGCGTTCATGCGAGAACCCTCTGTCTCGCGAACGCGACCACCAAACTCCCCAAGGCACTTGCGAGTGCACACGACCCGACGAAGAGTTCTACGGCTCCATATCCAAAGCGGCCAAACCCATGGCTCATCGACGCGCCCTTGCCAGCCTCCAGAAGCAGACCGGAGATGATTGGTCCAATGACTGCAGAGACGCCTTTTACGAACGCGAGGCCAGAGAAAGCGATCGGAGCATGCTCGGGCCTGCTCCCTGCACATTCCGCCGCGGCGTTCGGCCACGTTGAGGAGAATCCTCCGCTCTGTGAGTGTGATTGTGAGCGAGAGCTGGCGATGACTTGAAACGCAAAGAAAAGAATACGCACCAGGCCGCCGAATATGATGGCGAAGAAGTATAGGTAGACAGTAGCGTTCGCAAAGCCCCATAGCAGGAACGCTCCTAGCGCGCTCCCAAATGCGCTCACCACCATGATAGATGGGTAAGGGAACCTATCGCTGAGGTGACCGAGGACGACCTGGCCCAACACACCGGATGAGTTGAACAGTGCGAGGACCACGGTGGCCGTGAACTGGTCGGAGAGGCTCCTCGTGAATGTTGGAATATATATCGACACCGGGAAGTAGGAGAGACCTTGAAGGAGGTTTGTGACGGCCTGTAGGAAGTGCATCAGACGCGAGAGCCGTAGGTGGAAGGCGCGGCAGACATGGGACATACGAAGCTCCAAAAGAGGGAGGTTTTGATGAAGGTGAGTTGAGGAGGAATGAACTGGGGCCGCCGCTGAGTCGCGCTGTATCTTGGCACGGGGAACCGACTCCGCATGCCAAGGAGTGCTACGGCGGAGCACAAACTGGTGCCTAGGGCCCATATCCGCAATGTCCATCGCAGCCCAACCTTGTCGAAGAGAGTGTTGAGCAGGAACGGGAAGGCGAAGCCGCCGACGCCTGTTCCCGAGAAGATGATGCCTCCGGCGAGACCTCGCCGTTCCGAAAACCATTCCCGCAGTAACTTGATGACTGGCATGTAAAGGATACTTACCTCCGCCGATGCCGACGCCGACACCTTGCAGCAGTATAAGTTGCCACACCTGTTGGAATGCAATTTTGTTGGCAACATCAGAGAACATATAGCCTAGTAGGTCATGAATTGAGCCGCACCTGCGTCGCGAAGCTAGAACAGAACAGCGACACAAAGTAGAGCGCTAGTCCGAACCACATCGCCGATCGGAGGTAGTCTGGGTACTTGCCCAAGATGAAAGATAGGAAGACGACCTGAAGAGGTATAGTTAGTAGTAGCAGAGGACCTTCGGAGAATACTCTCCCGGCTTACCTCCCCATACTGCAAGGCAAGAGCAACAGTCCCCACGGCTCCGATGGCGACCCCGGACGAAGAATCGAATGGAGGGTGCGACGTATAGTAGTCTGTGGGGGGCTCCTATGAGTCCGTATCAGGAAGATGATTTCCGTCAAGAACCAGTACCTTGGAAGATACCATAACTGTTTGAGCCTCCAGTAAGCCATGCGGACATCGAGTTAACAAACCGATGAGAACGAACCTGAACCCAAATCCCCAGACCATCATCTCCAGAACAAAGGCCGCTGCACAGAACGTCCAGGCGCGGATCCCCTTGTCTACCGGTGGAAGCTCTTGCACATTCACGCCTTCTTGCGGATCGACCACCCGCAACGTCGCCATCGATGACTGCGTTGACAACGTCCCTGGGTGGTCCCCAACCGTTGTCATCTCCATGTCTACCTCTCCCTTACCGATACCTTCGGTGTCCATGTTCAGTTTGTCACCGATATGTTGCACTGATGGTCAGGAGCTGACCCGTCCTCGTTGACCATTTCGAACTTAAGGAACCGCATATTGCCAACTCGGAGCGTTACAGCTATGTATTTTCAAAACAAGCGGCCACTCGTTTCGGAGATAGCACTTAACTTGAGCTTACGTACTTGCAAATCACAATTTTCGCAATGTGCAAGTAGTATGTGCAAATGGTGGAAGCCGCAGCGAGGTCGACGACGGTAGGATCGTGAGCGCGTGAGCACCAGCCCGTCGAACAGAGAACCGCATACACACCTTGTACCGCTTGATGGAATACATCCTCCGGCTTGGCAGGGTCTGCCACCAATATTCAATGAACGACACTCGCAAGACCAAGGCTGCACGAGGACTCGGTGGAGCAGGCTTGCAATCTTGCGAGAGTACTCGAGCTCCATCTTGCTTGTCTGGCATAGGGCGAGTGTCACGAACATGAACTGAACAAATACAAGGAAGCGAATCACGCATTGATCTAGCTGAACGAACAGTCCGTCGTCTATATATGGCGTCCCGAGTCGACGCTCGGTGCGATCACTTAGCATCAGGCTTCGTCAACAGCGTTGGGCCGCTTCTCCTCCTTCGGTGCTGAAGTACGAGACTCGATGCCGCTGGCTAGACTGCCGACATTCGTTTGCACGTCGCTCTTCGAAGTCTTGAGTACGTCGGCGATCCGACGCGCGAGCGGCGAAGGCTCCGCCTCGAGAGCCATCTTCAGGAACCAGGGCTTGCTCATGTAGTTTCGGATGCTATCAACATGAAAGTCAGCAACTCTGTACTGGCTGTGGAACCTGCAAGTAGTGAAGCAAAAGACATACCCGTCAGGTAGGAGGACCACGACATTGGCACCCTTGGTCTGAGCAACGGCGCGCCCCCGCTCGCTGCGTAGCCATCGCAAAGCACCGCTCAAGGCACTACCACTGCTTCCACCGACAAGGAGACCCTCGTGACGCATCAGCAGTCGCACCGCTGCGAATGCTTCTTCGTCCGATGTCTTCAGCCACTCATCGACATCCGCGGGATCCCGTGAGAGAACATCCGGGATGAAGTCATAACCAATGCCTTCCACGACGTAAGGGTCACCTGAACCCTCAGCGTTCAACTCGTCAGGATAGGCGAGGATACTGCCTTTCTGAAGAACCTGTCAGACAGGCAAAAATCGCAACATATGTTCACACAACTCACCGGATCGACTCCGACGACAACGCACTCCTTGTTATGCTTCTTCTTTATGGCGCGCGACAGACCAGTGATAGTACCTCCTGTCCCTGCACCCGCGACGAGTACGTCCACTTTGCCGGAAGAAGGATGTGAGTCTGTAGATGCCGTCCCCGTCACCGCCTCGATGATTTCTGGTCCGGTAGTGTATTCGTGCGCCAGAGGGTTGTTAACCTACAGCAACCAATTACCAACGACACCCAGGGGATTGTATGCGCAGTTACTCACGTTGCGGTACTGGTCTAGGATAATTCCGCCCGGAATCTCCCGTTGTAACCGTTGAGCCACTCCTGCGATCGTTAAGGAATTCAGCCACGAGAGATGGGTCATGTCCGCTGAAAGCTCTACCTATATGCGATTCAGGCGAATCCCATGCGGCCTCAGTAGGAGTTCGAACGACTTCAGCCCCGAGCGCACGAAGAGCAGCTTCCTTCTCCTAGAGATCAGGACGAAATGTGTCAGTATAGAATATTCAAAGCGACGCAGTCTGTACGAACCAGCGACATCTTGTTGGGCAAGGTGATAATCACCGAGTATCCCTTATCTGTAGTATTCAGCATATGTCCTGCAACAGGCCGAGGCTTTTACTGACCTTGATCGCGCAAGCCATAGCTAGACCAATGCCTGGTGGACAAAAATAAGCATACAGCAGCGATCAGGGCTACATGAGGCTTACCGGTGTTGCCAGACGTCGGCTCGATAACGACACTATGCCCGGGCACAAGTTTGCCTTCCTTCTCGGCCATTTCGACCATGCGTTTCGCGATACGGTCCTTGACAGAGCCGCCAGCGGACATGTATTCAACCTTTCCGACTGCGTGATGTTTGACTGAGATGTGATACAACAGCATATATTGAGATGATGTACTCACGTAGATTGCATTGTAGCCCCTCCTCTTTCGCTATGCGATCAAGCCGCACTAGAGGTGTGTTCCCGACGGCGCCGAGGGCATCATCGATGATGTGGGCGGTGCGAGACATTGCTACTGCGTGGTGTTTCTTGGGTGCAGTGGGGTGGATGGAGAGGGGGAGAAAAGAAATTGGTCAAGACGGTCTCGAGCAGCTAACTGAGTCTGGTCAGCCTTGGACGGGCGCTCTGACGCGGTGCACGGCTGAGTTCCGAATCACGCGATGTGACGCGACATGCACGTGCCCGTCACGGCTGACTTGCCCCAGGTTCGAGACCCGCCCACGCCAGTCTTTTGGTCCTGAACTTGGTGGTTATCCCTGTCACTAGCAGTACGCAGCGCTCAGCCATCGCTGTATCATCCGTCTGTGCAATCGGCATTCATCCCGCGAGAGGTGAGCACACACAAACTACGAGCATCACGACTCCCGCCCCAGTGACGAGTCGGACATGCTGAGTTACCACATACGCGACGTCCAGTCGGTGATCCTAGAGAGGCCAGAGAGGCCGGAGAGGATTATTCAGAGTACCTCCCTGTACCTCCCACTCAGTTTGACTCGTCATTCTTATCCAGATGTCACACTGAACACGTTAATAAGCGGACATCGCTCAGGCTACAGTCTACGTTGCAACATGTGCGTACTGTGGTTACGTACGAAAGATGGGGCAACATTGCATCATGGGCTGCTGGTTGCCTGCCATGGTGCAGGTCAGGCTTATACCAGCATATGATTATATGCTTGACTCTATGATCAGATGACAGCATATCGCCCGCCACTCAAACTGCGTTGGCCACCCCATGTGCTGCCAGTGGTTGTACGCCGGCTCCCTGCTCTGAATCCCGTGGTAGACCTCCGTCCAGCCTTCTGACGATGATTTATCCTCGTTACAGATGTCTCGATTGACAGAATCGTCCCTTCCACGCCCACCTTTCAACAATCCCGCCGCCGACACAATCATACGCTCCAGTGATGGGGTTGACTTTCGCGTACGGAGTGGCATCGTCGCGGAGGCTTCCCCAATATTCTCCGACATGTTCGCACTTCCCCTTCCAGATTGCACCGGCGTTGTCGACAGCCCAGACTTCATGGACGGCAAGCCCGTCGTAGCCGTCCAGGAAAACAGCATCGCCCTCGACCGCTTGCTCCGCCTCTGCTATCCGACGGCGGACCCTGTACTTCCTGAAGTGAAGGACGTGCGTACGGTCTTCGCAGCGGCACTTAAGTATGAGATGGAGGAAGCCATAGCATTGATGAAGAGTGCCCTTCTAGGGTTCGTTGACAGGCAGCCACTGGCAGTCTGGGCGACCGCCTGCGAGTTCAGGTTGGAGGACGAAGCCAAGATCGCCGCGCGAGCCCTGGTTGGCACCGACATTCCTGCTGATGCTCCTCCCGAGTTGCAGAATGTGACGGCTGGGGCTTATTATCGCTTGGTCAAGTTTCATCGTGCAGGAGGGGCTATGGGCGACAGCTTCAAGTTCTGCGAGCCAGATCCCGAGGTTGTTCCCAAGCCCAAGCCTTCGTTGCTACCAGCGAAGTCGAGCACCATGACATATCAGGCCCGCCCTTTCGCCGACATCATATGTCGTTCTGCAGACGGACAGGAGTACCAAACGCACAAGATCATCCTCTCTGCCGCTTCACCCTTGCTCCGTGACCAAATCGATGCGCTCGCAACGAATCCATCTTCAGGCTCCCTTCCTGTCCTTCAGCTGGACGTCCCCGGTCATCCCCTTGGCATCCTCCTTGAAATCTGCTACCCGGTCCAGTGCGATCTCCCATCTCTTTCCGTGCGCGATGCTCTCGCCGCGATGTCCTGTGCGCGACGACTCGACATGAAGGCTCCGTTCACACTGCTCAGATTCACCGCAATGGCCTTCACCAAAGTCTCTGAACCGCTCGCCACTTATCTGCTCGCAAGCAATCTTGGACTGGCAGAGCTCGTGGAAGACGCTCTTCCGTTCATGCAACCTGATCCGTACACGTACGGGTGCATTCCCGAGATGGAGGTCACCCCAGCCCTACCATACCACCGACTTCTCGTCAACCGTCGCACCTCCCTCGCGGTAGTAGCCTCGGAGATGACGAGCACTCTTCGAATCGGCAGATCACAGAGCGCGACCAAACGAACTTCCGACGTTCACCCACTCGGCGATGATGGTGCTGCAGCCCGAGGACCATCCTCGAACACGGGAAGTGCAAGCTCGGCCACGGGTGCGGTGGACCTGCCCCTTGGTGGCGACCCCTGGCTAAGAGGAATCCTCGAGCGTACCGTCGAAGAATTACGATCACCGCGCCAAGAGGTCAACTGGTGGAACAAACCTGATACATTGGAAACGCTCAAGGAGTCATTGAGCAGGAAATTGTGGTGCGGTCCATGCGAAGAGAACCTGCGCATCGTCCTCCAGATCGAGAAGTTGCACACGGATGTTCACAACGCAATGAATGCCACCAATGTAAGCCACCTTCGTACTGGTAGCTCGAGTTGACGCGTATTTATCCATATACCCGCCGCAGGCCAAGCTAAGGCCGCCGCGCTCGTGATGTATGCCAGCAAAGGCACTTTTGGACTCTGGAGGAGGCTAGAACCTAGGGTGGGCGATCCTGGATCGCGGCGTACTAAGGATACTGTACTTCTCATGCAGGAGGAACTCGTACCATTCGTCATCACTCGTGAACTCGCACACATTCACTGCCACTGCCAGCGGACCTTGGTAAACAGTGCCACAGATTCTGGACAGATAGAACGTCACCTACCAAGTAAGAAAGCCGAGTTGAAGTAGTCGGGAAGATGGATGGTTCATCAAGCACACTGGCGATCGTAAGATAATCGGACAATCGCAATAGCAAACTCAGGGTAAGGTACAAAAAGGCAACGTCATCTCCTATTTACTATACAACAGCACGGAAGAACTCAGATGAACATCTGCAAGGGATGACGGTCATACACATTTTGGCCCTCGCTCAGCTCGCCCAAGTCAGGATAGAACGGGACAAGCGCGTCCTCCGCACCGAGATAGAGCGAGTTGTAGATGCGCCAGTACACCTCACGGACCTTCCGCGCGGGGTGGAAGAGGCCCTGCAGGACGTAGCTGAGGAGCACGCCTGGCCCTAGGGTGACGCGCATCGCCTCGATGGCCTCCATGACGGCTCCGATGACGTGCGGGGAAGTCTCGAAGCAGTTTGGCCAGACGAGGTTCATGAGGTGCAGCATGGAGTCCTCGCAGCCGAGGCCAGCGACACCGAGCGCGAGATGCTTGACAATCGTGCTCGCGGTCTGTCGGTGCACGAGGTCGCGGTCCGTGAGCGCGTCTTCGAGCATGGTGACGACGGAGTCCGCGTAGTACGCTGACTGCGGCCCGACGTACTCGAAGACGAACGAGAGTGCCTTGAGACAACCCGTGCGCACATTAAGCTCCGCTGTGCGGTACTCGTTAAGGATAGCGGGTATGCACGTGAAGGGACCGCAAGTCTCGGCGACGATGGCGATGGCGACGGTACTGCAGACGCGGCTCTGACGCTCCTGTACGCGCAGGTTCGTGAGCAACACTTGAAGGACGTCCGAGGGACCCAAACTCTTCGCGATGTAACCAAAAGAGTTGACGGCCGCCCGACGGATGCCCTTCTTGTGCGCCTTCAGAAGATCCAACAACTCGAAGCAGATACGCATCCACTCGCGAGCGGGAACGAACTCGGCACCGCGATCCGCGATACGGCCGATCAAGTTGATTGTTGCTTCTTGGACCTTCTCGTGACGATTACGCAGAATGGGCGTCATACGAGGGACTATAATTGACGTCGTCAGTATAGGAAACAAGAAGCGGACGTATGATGGACTCACGAAGATCCTTAACCGGAGGGTTCATCTGCGTCATACCGACGACGTTTGCGATAGCACCTTCAGCAGCGATGATGCTACCAAGCGTATCGGGGTACTCCTCGCCGAGCTGCTCGAAGAGAACAAGACCGAGCTTGCTCAGAAGCTGATCTTCACCACATTGCTTGATGACGACGGCCAGGCGAGTCGTGAGATCGGCGGCTTGCTGGCGGACTTTGCGCTCTTGTTGTTGAGGCGCCAAAGGATCGTGGAGACAATCTGCGTGAGGTAAGGTTTTACGCGGATTCCTGCGCACAACAGATATATCAGCTCAAGTAATGAAGTAGGAGCATCGCGACGGAACATACCAAGCGCATTCACAACAGTACCGAAGCCATCCAACATGACCTGATCCTCCGTGGTCTGCTCCTGGAAGGCATAGATGATGCCGTCAACAAGGCGGACCTCCAACCGTTCGTCGATATCGGAGGCACCAAGCGACGCGACGACCTTAGTGATCGTCTCCATGACCATCTTCCGGTACGGCTCGGCTTCGTCCTTCAGCTCGTTCACTATCCTGCCCACAATCTCCGCGACGCCGGCCTTCTGAGCAAGCTCCACGGTCGTCTCAACGACCTGACGGTAGTTTCGACGGTCGAGCGCCATCCGACGAACCCAGAACGACTTGAAGAAGTCCGGAAGGATGTCCTGCTTGATGTACTGCGGAGTGACGCCTTCCGTCGCCGCGCACTGCTGCACGACCTTCAAGACGATCTTCTTCATCTCCTCGTCGGAGGTTTGGAACTCACGAATGAGGATGATGGTGACCTCCTTGATATAGTAGGAGACGTACTCGGGGTCCATGAGCGGAAGGATGAAGCCAATCGCCTTCAAGAACGCAGCCAAACTCTTGCCACGGTGCAGACGGATGCCGACCCACAGGGGCTTGAGTACGTTATCGAAGGACTCGATACCATAGGGAGCAGATGCCTCCGCCAACGCAGCGAGAGCAAGAGCGGTCATCGTCCGGACCTTGGTCTGCTCGTCCTGGAGGCCGTGTGCGATACAGTCAACGAGGTTGCGAAGGTGAGGGAGAACAGCGCAACCCATCATGATGGCAATCTGCTGGACGATACGGATACCGGTGTGACGGGCCTGCCAGGACTTCTTGCTACGGCAGACAGCCTTCAAGAAGGGGAGGAGTGACGGAATACCGAGAGCAGATGCAACGACGGAGAACGCACGTGCGGTGGTGTTGCGAACGTACTCATCGGCGTGGTCGATATCAGGACGCATGGTGGAGATCATGTGAGCCAGACCTGCTGCCTTCGATAGGTTGGAAATGATCTCCCGACCTTCCACACGGGCGTAGTAGTCCTCGTCAATCAGCAGCGGCTCAATGACGACGAGGATCTTGTGAACATATGGCCGCACGAGGTCGTCGAGCTTGTAGAGGACGCGGTCGATGACCTTGACGAGGAGGTGACGCTCCTGGTCCTCGAGAGTGCGCTCCATAAGGAGAGGGAGGATCTTGTCGAACAAGGGACCCGCACCAAACTCGCGAGCCTTGTCAGTGATTTGTCGGAGTGCAGTCTTGCGCACGGGAGGGGTACCGTTCTTGATCTTCAGGAGCAACCGCATGATCTTGCGCTCCTTCATCTCGTCCACCGAAAGCTCCGTCTCGTCCTCCTCCTTTAGGATCTTGGCGAAGTACTGCGCGTCCTCAGGTTTGAAGAACGCGAGGTTGCCGACCCCAGGGATCTCGGTGGGCAACTCTGGTGCGAGACCGGCTGCTGCGGCTGCTGCAGCAGCGTCCGAGCTCTCCTGTATTTGGAACCCGCCAATCTCGGTGACAGAGGGAGGCGCAAGTTTTGGCGGACGGACAAGGGGTGCATAGCCAGGTGGAGGAGTGACGATGGCATAGCCAGAGGAAGGAAGAATAGCGTCGAGTTCCTCGTCGGTGAGGTACCTGTTGTGCTTGTCCTCGTGCATAAGGCCGGGCGCGTTCATGATGATTGGCGTCATTGGCACATCCGGGGTAGCAGCGGGGGCTAGGTCCCAACGCGACTTCTTCCCACTGGGGGTCTCCGCGGCGACGTCGGCGGGAGTCGCATCCCATCTAGATCGCCGCTTCTTCGGCGCAGCGCCCTCAAGAGCCTCTTGAGACCACTCACCCTTGTTCTCCTTATTCTCTTTATTATCCTCCGGCTCAGCGACATCCCACCTCCGTTTCCGCTTCGTCCCCTGCATTGCAGCGAGCTCCTGCTGGGCCTCCTGGATCTCCGCGCGAGGTGGTGTCTTGTCGAGATCCATCTTCGCCTGACCCTCCTCTCGAGCCTGCTTTTCCTTCTCCTCAATCGCCCTCCTGACTCGTTCCTCCTCCTTCTCCAGGCGTTGCAACCTCATCGCTTCCTTGTACCCGCCTTCCACGTCCTGGCCATCCTCCACGGCCTTAAATGCATCTGCGCTGTCGTGAGCCTGCCGGTTAAACCGACGGTTGTGATAGTCGGACTGGCGAGAAGCAATCTGGCGGGTTTTGGCCGTCTCTGCGAATGGGTCGAAATCCTCCTCCTCTGCCATCTCCGCGAACTCCTGGAGGACCTCCTTCGGGGCAGTAAAAGAGTCGACAAGTCTTGGTTGGTCGGCAGCCATAGTGGGAAGGAATGGAGGTGAGAATAGGAAGTGGTAGTAGTAGGAGAGTCAGAAGTGAGTGAGAGTTCCGGTCCAAAGAACGCTGAGTAACGCCACCGAGCTTGGGGCATTGTTTAGGCTCCGATTCAACATTAGCCGTCGGTATAATAAAACAACACATCGGAGCTTAAATGCCACGATTCCGGAGTGCTCAGGCGTCTATCCCTCAGCTCCTTCAACTTGATGGCTTGGAGCTTGTTCTACACCGCGAGTCTCTTCGCGTTCAGCAACTTTCCATGTCTACCCGAGAAGCTGATCGCATATCCGCCGCTGAAGAGACACTGAACAGTACGCGCTGTGCATGTCATAGCTCATTTCGCACCAAATAACTCTCTGGCTCCAGCCCTCTTTGACATATCTCAGCTGCTGAACACGGGTCTTGACAAGGAGACACTTGCGACATGTGTCGGTCTCATTGAGGCTGGGGTGAATCCAGAAGCGTTGGCAGTAAGTCCCTCGTGCGTACTTGCACTGAGCTCATACATATTGTCGCTGGGCGCAGGCTGTCATCCAGGAGTTGCGGCGAGAGAGTGCAGCGACGAGAAGTGCGCGGTCTACAACGAATGGGAGATAACCACCTCAGGGACTTGACTTCGTGCTCGGACCCCGCTATGTACGCCTGAAACTTGCACATCATGCATCATGTAATGTGAGTGGCTTTCTTCAAATAAGTTACTCCCGGACGTGGTCTGCACGTCTGTGCATCTCTGTACATTGTCTCATATAGCAGGCACCCCAAATCAACATCATGCTGGTTATGTCGTGCGTCAGTGACTTGACTCAGAGAATTCGGGAAGGCTGGGCAGTGAGGAGGCCTGGCTTGGGGAGGGCAGCGCAAGTTGAAGGGACAGCTGCATGAGCAATCGCGATTTGTCGTGAGTGTCGCGTCAGCTTTGTCATAACTCCCCATGTCCGAAGCACATTGACGAGACTCTGACCAAGACGTGTTTGTCTCGAATCCTGCATGCAGCAGCGATGAGAAAGCTCGTACAGTGTATGGGAACCAACCTTAAAGGTTAGGTTCAACAGCTGACTGGAGTCGTAGCTTCAACTTCCGCAAGCGGCTGCGGCTGGTTCCTTATAGGACGGAACTGCAGGGCTCCAGAGTACTCCCATACACCCATCGCCTTCTTTCTCCCGTAGACCAACTGTGCCTATCTGAGTTCCAAAAGATGTCCGAGTACCCATCGCTGCTCGCTGGCTACGAGAACGCCGAGCCGCTCCCTACGACTTACAACGCCGACGGCAAGTCTCTGACCAACATACCCGGTCCTCGCTCAGCTGCATACGACGACTTCCCGAAGCCGATCGAATCGTCCAACAACGGGTTCGACTTCCACAGTACGTTGAGATACAGATGCACCAGTCCATCCGTACTTACCCATGATATAGTTTATTACATTCCCACCGCGCCTGAGGAGAAGAGATACGCAGCGGAACTCCACGAGCGTATCAGGAGAGAGTTCCCCGAGGTATGACATGGAGGAGGCTCTTCGAATGGATTGAGATTGACCGACGCGTAAATCAGCTCCGTATCTACCGGCTGTGGGATAAGCCTGTTGGGCCTCACCCCGTCCCGATGTTCGAGGTGAACGTGTTCACTCCTCACCAAACGGGTACACTTTTCGCCTGGCTTGCCGTCAACAGAGGACCGCTCTCGTGAGTACTTTTGTAGACATCCTCGTCTGATCTCTGCTCATCGAGGAATCCGTAATCATACATAGGGTGCTCATACATCCCAACACCAACGACGCATACAGAGACCATACGGAGTTAGCCACATGGATGGGAAAGCCATGGCCGTTGAACGTGCGCATGCTCAAGCACTGATTGCAGGAAGAGTTCGCAATGTCTCGTCCGTGTACTTGTTTACTGATAATGCCAATCATCGTCCCATCTATGAGGCATTCATGACCGAGACGTTCTAGGATGCTCGTCTCGGACGGCAGCTCTAGGAAAGCTTATTCTATGGTATGAGTCAGTAAACCCTTGCGCTCCAAAAATCCTGTAGGCACTTACATCGAATCGTAGTACTGAAGAGCGAGCCTTCCAATGAAGATCGTGTATCTCGAGTATCGTGCTGACAAACGGTCCACAGCGTTTGCACCAGATCTTGTGCTGCAGCGACTGTGCGAACATCTGCTGGAGACCAGGAACCAAGTCATGTATGCTCTTGCCGGGGCCCAACGCCGTCAAGCCCTGTACAACGCGCTGCCAGAGACCATGCAACCAAGGATCCTCGATGATACGAGGTGGAGTAGATGGCGGCGAAGTGGCCTTCGGCCGTGCGGGACTAGACTGCCCCACACTGGCGGGTCGTTCGGGTGTAGGTGGCGGTGGGGTGCTGCGGGTACTAGTGGATGGGCTCGGCGGTACCGCCGTCAACCTCGACATGGCTGCTAGGCTCTGACGGCGGTTGATCATGAGCCGATGATAGACACTCGCCGGTGTCTTCTCCATCTCGGGGACGTATCCGTACTCGAAAAGGTCCCCGCGCAAGTGTCGCAGCATCTCCTTTGCAATGTCGGGCAAGCCTTTACGGCTGGCCAGAAGGTACCCGCTCAGTGCGTCACGGGAGGAGGACGGGGGATGCCAGTTCGTGCACCGCTGGATATGCGTGCATACGTTCTGCATCTTGTATCGCTGTGCGCACGACATCATGGAGATCGCGATGCGCAGGTTGAGCGGCCGGGTTGTCGTGTACCCTAGAATGTAGCAGAGCTCCAGGACAGGGCCCAGGGTCGCCGCCTTAGCCTCCATCATGATGACAGGAAGGCCGCGGGAACCGGAGGGTAGGGGAGAGTCTGCGGGGACATAGCTGGAGAAGAATGCTGCCATTTGATCACGGAGGACAGGAGATGACATGGCGAGGATGATGCGATGAGTTTCAAAATTCACGCCGTCGGAGGAACGGCAGACGATATCCGTGTATGGACGAGACTGGTACGGGATGGGTCTCTCTCGAGCTGACTCCTTAAGAGGTGCGGTCGCGGTTGTACTCTCGAGACCAGGCTCCGAGAACTTGAAGTTCTCTGCGACCTTCCCTCCAGCTCGATGAAACTGGTTAAGCCTGAAGTAGTCGCCGGTGGAGACCTCGTCGAACTCGGGGGGAGTGCCCGCGGGGATCTCCTGAGACAACAGAGCAGCAGCAGCCTCTCTGGCCTCGTCCTCAAGGTGGAGGAGACAAGCGGCGGCCCACACCCTCAATGTCTGGTCTCCGAGATATGATAGAAGCGTCTTCTTCATCACCGACGTCGCCTCCTCCATCTGGTACTTGAGCGCAGCACCGAGCACCAGACGGACATCTTTGAGGTCGGCAAAGACGGGGTCCGCTATGGGGTAGCAAAGTCGGAGTAGAGGATCGAGGGTGTCACTGGTCTCCGGAACATCGATGGTGGGTGTCCCGTCGACGGACGTAGGATTGGTGAAGTCGTCCTTGTCCGACGCCACTGGCTCTGACAGGGCCTGGGAGACGAGCTCGGCAAAGACGGGCGATGCTTCGATGAGTATGTCCTTCCTGAGCCTGAAGAGCACCCCGTCTCGAGACCGTATGACTATCTCTCCAGCGGGATTGTTGAACGGAGGCTGTGCATAGCATATGGATGTAGAACCGTTCGCGGACATGGCCATCGACTGCTGTCAATTCCTGTGGCTCGGAAGGTAAAGGTTGAGATAGATAGTTCTTCTCCAGAAGCATAGCAAAAACTAGATACCTGATGATTGACGAGAAGGAGGTCGAACGACGAAAGACTCGCAGTGTGGCTTAGCCGCTGTCACGGTGGCGTACTCGTCCTCGAGGGTTACGTAACGGTGCCGTGCGGAGTAAGTATATACGGAATCTCAGATCCAACATTTCAAAGTTGTTCCAAATGTACACAGAACATGAATTGCACGAAGAGTGGATAAGATACTGTACGGGATATGGAGCTCATTGCAGAGCAGTGTAATTATGAGCCACCAGTCAGCCCAGGAGGGAACCCGGCGAAGTCTACTTGATCTTGCACAGCACGTCCAGCAACGTTGAAGGATATCCGCAGTCGTAGACGGATGTTCGCCTAGAACGCAGACATCGTGAGTTGAGATGAATCGGAGAGCGGGTACAGTCATACGTACACCGGGAGGAGCCAGGACACGCATTTCCTGCGTCTCTGTCCGTCCGGGATGGACATCTGGACTCGAGATCGGCGCCATCTGCAATTGTTGCGACTGTCCCATCCGTCGGCATCAGCGCGAGCACTTGCATCAGAAGTGAAAGGGGTCATTCCTCACCTTCGGTACAGCAGCCTGGAAGTTCAAACCGGACAACGGACTCGCACCTGTCGCCTGGAAGTTTGCAAGGATCCTCACCAACCCCGGACGCGTTGGTGACGTCTGCGGGGTCAAGGTAATGCGCAGCTCGTTTTTGTCGTACGCGGTATACCCTGACGGTGCCACTGCTTGTGCAGGTGGAGGGGATGCGGCCTGCGGAACAGTCGCCGCGGCGCTGAAGAGCGACTGCATAGCGGGTGCCGGCGCCGGTGCGGGAGAAGAGGCAGCAGCGGGGGCAGAAGGAGAGTCGAATAGGCCGAGGATGTCTTGTGCAATGTTGCGAGGAGCAGCCGGTGGTGCTGGAGAGCCTGTAGTTGCAGGCGCGGATGGGGCTGAGCTGCCAAAGATCTCGGCCAAAAGGTCCTGCGTCGCGGGAACAGCCGGTGTACCATTCGTTGCAGGGGTAGTTGAGATGTCATCGCCAAGGAGGTCCACCTGATGACGGGGTCAGCACTGGCAGGAAGTTCATGACTGAGGCACGAACATCTTTCCCGGGAGCCACAGAACCAACTGGCTTGTTCTCGCTGACTGCACTACGCGTGAGCAAGCTTGTAATGAACATGAGTACGTGAACTCACCAACGCCAAGAACAGTGGCCTTGAGCTCGGGTGCGGGCATACGCTCCAGCACACCCGAACGCACGTCACCCAAGTTAAACAGACTGGCGAACTCAACTGCACGTTGTTGTATTTCCAGTTCCTGGCTGGTCGTATAAGACAGCAGCATGTTCTGTATTCGTTCTTGCTGCGCAGGCGTGGTCGTGGGTCGTGCTGAGATTTTCGTAAGCGCCGTGAGGACGAATTGGCGCGTCAGGTAGTTGGCGTAGGGCGAATCCAGGGTAGACACTAGCAGGTCAATCAGCTCCTTATCAGTAATCTACGACGTCGTCAGACACATGCGGGAAGACATAATCGACAATTGGATGGCTTACAGGTCTAGGTGTCTCCTCGTCAACCAGACCGCCTTCAAGCAGGACCTCGCTGTATTCACCAATGACCCACGTCGCAGCCAGGGTCAATGATTCCTGGGAGATATCCGAGCGGAGAGATGTGTAGAGTTTGGATGCTGTGTACGCCTGCAGCTCCGGGGTATGGGCAACAAGCCGAATGAAGGCAGACAAGATTTCCTCCCTCACGAAATTACCAGCCTGACGAGCGCACCATGACATCAACGACTAGACTTAGGTTTACTTTGGAGGGCTCTTGACGTACCAGCTTAAGTACACGCAATACAGTGTCGATGTGCCAGCGTTTGTTGGGCGCAAACCGCTCCGCCGCCAGACAGATCTGCGTGGTCATGCCGAGCTTGAACTCGTCATCCGCAACCTCCAGGAACGCAAGGAGTTCGCGAATGAGAATGCGGACGTTCTGCTCGTTTATGAGTGCGTAGGAGAGCTCCAATGCACGTCTCCGGATGGAGATATCGCCATCGCGTAGACAGTCGAGGATGATGTTCCGGTGTCGCTGCACTGCGTTCGTGTCAATTGCGACGACCTTGTTGAGGGTGTTGAGCGCCACATATCTACCGCCCAAAGAAACGAGGGGTTAGCCGCGGTGTGATGCGCCCTGACTACGTGGCAACAAACACAGCAGAGCAGGGCCTATACGTACCGGATGTTGTTGTCACGATTACTCAGGAACTTGCCCAATATGTTGATGGCCATGACGCGGAGTCCACTGTCCGCTTCAATCTCGAGAACAGTCATGACGGTCTCGTACAGGATAGAGTTTCCGACGTTCTTGGATGAGTCCGTGTTGGTAGCAACCTGGCGAACACATTAGATCTACGTCGAGCGCTTCAGTGCGGATGAGAACTCAACCTGTGCAAGGATGTCGTTCATGGTCTCGCTGGCCTTGACATCGCCCTTGCCCAGTAGTTGCATGAGACGGAGAATCTTCACTTGTAGGAAGGGGTCTGTGATGCCTGAGACGTCATGTTCAGGGCTATAGCCAGTCGTGACTAGAGCCTTCAGGTGTCGGACGAGCAAGGGGACGGCCTATGAGAAGCGGTGAGTATACCTCGAAGGGAGAGAGAGATCATACACCGTACATTGCGGAATTCTTCTAAGCAGTTGTGATCTATTTGGCACATCTCAGTGACGAGGGTAATGGCCGTGAGGAGCACCCCATGGTTGCGATCGGCGAGGAGGTTCTTCGCTTTCGACACAAAGTGGTCCGCAAGTTCAGGCACTTTGCGAACTACCCGCAGTGCACAGAGGGCGGCCTGGAGACCGGGTTAGAACGCGTTGTATATGGAGAACGGGACACGCACCTTCTTGCGGATGTATGTGTTACTTGAGCCCAGCAACTTCTCGATCTCATTAGCCAAATCACGCGACATTTCCTCCGAGGCAATGTCGGCGAACGTGCAGAGTGCCAGCCCAACGGCATACATGTTGGCGTGGTTCATGTCACTGTGAGGTCGTCGGTAGGTGAATCAAGGTCCGAAGATGGGGGTACGCACTTCTTGAGGGAGTTCGTGACGAGCGTGAGGACCTCCTGGCTCTCGTCCAACAGCAACATAATGCCCAAATATCCTAAACGTTTGTCACTGAAGCGGGGACTCGCTACGAGCTTGAGACATTCCATCTGGCCGAAATGGGCCTCGGAGCCGAGCATGTGGATGTACAGGAGTTTGGCGACATTGTTGTGTCTTGCATACGAGTCTTCTTCACGAAACGAGGCGCGAATGGCCGCCGACTCTTGCTTGATCAGGGCCCGTTCGTCTGCGACAGTCTACTTTGATGAGGAGTTGCGATCGGAGACCTGGAGGCTTCACCGGGCATACCTTGCACGCGCGGATGCCCTTGATCAGAGCTGTCGGACAACTCAGTTGAGTCTCGGCTACGAGGATGTGAGTACATACCTTTCAGATTGTGGTACACCATCTCGTAGACGGCGTCCGAGACAGAAGAGGGGAAGTGGTAGTGGTGGTGGGCGCGCGCGCAGCCTCAGGTCGACTCTCGAGGACCAGAGAAATGCGGAATATGGTACATAAGCTCTCGAATAGGCAATGCTATGTATTACATAATGGACATTCAAGGTGTTGTCGCGACACGGTTGCCCTGCTCAGCCCTGCTCCTGCTCCTTCTCCCCTCCTGAGTTCTCCCTTCCCTCTCTCCACGCCATGGCATCCCGCAGGAGCCGTGGCGCGACCTCTCAGGGCTCTAGTGCCTCTACCTCTATTTCCGAAACTCTCAGCAGGCTGGGGATGACCCAAGAACAGTTCCAGGCGAAGCAAGCAGAACTACTCACCGTGCTCCTCCAGAACCAGCCCTTTGAGCCTCAGAACGGAAACACGACGCGACCTCTCCCCACGCTTGAGATTTCTGGCTCTGGTGCAGAGCGCTCTCGCTCAAGCTCGGTGTCCAGTTCTTCCTCCAGGTCAACCTCCCCCGCGTTCCCCCGTACACCATCCAGATCAAATCCTCCTGAAGTCGTTCCACTACGTCCCAGGGATCAGATGGAGCTCATTCTTGAGGCGAAGAATAGGCGGAAAGAACGCCAGCGAAGGGGTTCGTGGCTCGCGACGCTGGCAGGAAACGCGCGCTGACTGTCAGATGGGATGCAGGATCCACGTCGCGTTCTCGCGAAGATGAACGCGTTTTCCTAACTCCCGGTCGCGGCTCCGAGCAGTCGCAGGCTCCTCAGGTAAGTAAACGCGTCGCACGTTTCTTCCCAGCATTATATTTACGGCGCATGCGTAGTTACCCCCAGAGACACCGCATCACTATCGCTATTATAGCGAACGAGTTGTGGGCGAAGCTTCATCTTCAAAGCGCACCCTTGTAAGTGGGTTTCCTTATGACATATCTACCGACCAACTCACCGTTGTGAACTACGTACGCAGGACAACTCTGCGGAAGCCGAAACTCCATCCCGAGATCGCGGGCGCTTCAAAGTCCCTGCTCCACGATACCCGAAGACTCCTAGCAGGAAGAAGGTCGCGGGCGGTTCATCTTGCCCCGTGACGCCACGCTCGAGCCCTCCACCTATGGTCAACCTGGTGTCGTCTCCTGGACCGATGCGGTCGGGCCCCCTCGATAAGGCGCAGCTTCCGTTTAAGCTCCCTCCCGGACCATATTCAGAGCGGAAGCCAGATATCCCTTACGCTGCAATCATCGGACGGGCTATCTTGGCATCACCCAATCACGCGCTAGCATTACAGGACATATACGAGTACATCACCACCGTCTATCCGCACTACAAGCGGGGGGAGGTGACATGGATGAACTCCGTACGTCATGCTCTTAGCACGATGGCGGTCTTCCGCAAAGTGGCCCGAGGACGAGCGGAGGGGAAGAGTTTGTGGGCGATATACGACTGCGATCTTCCTTGCTTCCAGGGTGGGGGTTCAAGAAGCACCTTTGCGCTGATATGAACGGACAACCCAGCAGGCCTAGGAAACGCGCCGCTGAGGACGGAGGTGCACCAAGGACCAAGCGAAAGAAATCGTCAGGCGAAGAGCAGGTCGATTCGCAGTCCGTCGCCATGCCAGCGCCCGTCTTGCCACCATACTTTCCTCATTTCGCCCACACCAACCCTCACCATCAATCGTACTACCAAGCCGCATTGCAGCAACAACAACCTTCTGCAGATACACTATTCCCACCACTCCCGCCCTCCTCTAACTACCATCGTGTGGTTAGGGCTACATCAATCCCTACAGTGGACAGCGTTGCGAATAAGTCAAGTGATATGTCGTCGGCCGCCAACGCGGACATCGAACCTGAGGTCGGCCTTGTGCCGTCTTCGCCTATTGAAAGGCCGCCGTCGTCGTCTTCCGTCCCGGACCTGGTTTCCAACTTCAGCAGCTCGTCTAGCCCGACACCGTCGTCCCATCTCAGCTTGTACGAGGAGAGTTCCGCGCAACCTTCTCCCGTTTCCGAGCCCACCTCCCTTCCAGGGGGGCTTTCGCTTGAAGATGCCATGGCTGCCTGGTTCCGCTCTAATTCAACTTCGAAGTCTCCCGCAATTCCTGCAGAGGCCGACATGCCCGACCCAAAGGCAAGGCGAAGGCCTGGGCCACACCACCACCACCGAAGTCCACAGAGAAGCACCCTAAGGTACGTGCAGTATGCCGTATGATTGGTTCGATCCTGACAGGAATGATCTTCAGATGATGGCGTCAATGGGCCCTCCCAGCTCACCGACACCTGCCAGAAGAAAGAGGGCGATGGCGGGAACGGGTTCTGGGAAGTCTGGTGGCGGAAGTCCCGTGGCAGCTAGGCCGACAACCCCGACTCTCCCCTCAACTAATGCTCTCAACGCTGTGTGTACCCAACAGCCTGACAAAGAGACCCGGCGAGTACGTTGCACGCTGCTCCATCCAGGTCTAGTCGCGTCTGCAATGGCCGCGGCGGGTGGTTGCGAAGAGGAAGAAGAGCGCCCTTCGACACCAGATCGGCCTGTTACCCCACCATCACCATCCACTCCAATCCGTTCTGATCTTCCGTCCACACCATCGGGGCTTGCACAGCTAGAGTCCGAGTTGTTTGATTTCTCGCCATGCAAATCCGGTGGCCGTACCAAAGGCCGATTTACGCCTATGCTTCCCCAGAGTCCCTCTCTGTCGGTTTTCAATTCCCGCGCTCCGCTCCTGCATGTGGGCAGTATCGACGAGTTCCTGGCTGCTGACCCACCGCCCTTCCCCACGCGTTCCCCCGCCATGCCTCCGAGGACGCCCAAGAGATCGCCCTTCATCGGAGGATCATCCTCTGCTCAATCGTTGCGGGTCGCATCTCCATTCGGCACCCCGTCGCGCAGCCATTCCAGGGAGGGCGATACCGGCTTTGAGGACGATCTTGCGCGATGGTTTAGCAGTCCTTATGGTGGCATGCCAAGCACGACTGAGGCTGGTAGCCCCAGTGGTCTCAGCTATTGGTGACGCTCTTCACTGCACTAGTCCGTGAGTGCCGCAACGACTTTACGACAAGCGACGTTGTGACGATATTCTCGCTCCTACGTTATCCATCTATTGTTATTGGTTACGGAACTTCCGAGCGTTTATGCGGACGGTCTAGCGACCTTCTTGAAGTAGACGGGACTCCTACCATATTGACTTCACTCAACGACCACTATCTATATGTCCCCATATTCATCCTCCACATATTCTTTCACCTGCCTGTCACCTATCTCCTCCAGTCATCCCTCCTCCCCCGTTCATCCTCCGTCCTCATTCAAACCGTCCTGCGATACCTGGACTCTGATTGCTCTCCCGTATCCTCCCCCTGCTACTCGCTTCGCTTTGTACCACCCGCGCTGTCGCTGTGTCTCTGTCGAACGTTTCACCATTCCTCAACCTCATGACCAGGTATGGTCAATATGTACTATCAGTATAGCATCAGTAGCGCTAGCATCATGCTTCTTCAGACCCCACTCCACATGTCCATAGTTCCGTCTACCAGTCCGATTCGCATTCACATTCGATACTCGTGGCGTTTCACCGTATCTCAAGTCGGGACCTGCGTTGTACATATCACTGCCACCAGCAGTCCAGCTTATTACACTAGTATAAGTACATCCAGTAAGTCCCTTCACAACACAATATCAAAGCATGCGTCCTCTGTAAGCACGACGTCCTCACGGCATGAATTCTGTACACGGAGAGAGATCAGCGGACGAAGCGAGGTTGAGCCATTGAAGATAACGCGCACCGTCCTCGTCCAAGAGAGTCCCCTCTTCGATACACACTTCGATGAACTCGGCGATGACGAGATGCCTCCGTTTAGGCCTGCAGCAATAGGTTAGCTCGACCGTGAATACTGCTCATGCATGTCGTTGCTCACTTAGACGTCCGCTTGATGAGCTCCTGGCGCCGGCTGATGTCGCGTTTGTCAACTACGACGTGGGTCAGCTTGGGCTCATCGAGGTCCACGACGCGGCCGCCATTGTTCTTGATGAGCTTCTCAATCTCAGCGAACCTGGACAAACGATCAGTACGGCGGCAGGACAAAGATTGGTTAGTAACGAACCTGTTCTCGACGGCGGCTTCGTTCTTTGCCTTCACGGACATTCCGTGCTGTCTGGCGTTGCTTGGGGAGTCGAGGTAGAAGCACCTGCGCCATGGTGTTCAGCATGTTGTTCAAGTATACGAGCGACGCGCATACTCACAGATGCTTGAAGATGTGCTCTTCGTCGTATTGCATGGCGCTGTCATCTTCGCCCATGCGGACGTCTTCGTCCTCGTCCTTGACCTTTCCCTGTATGCAGCTTAGCGGGGCGCGTCTCCACCGGGACTGAACAACTGACCTTGTCAGAGGCGTCCTGCGCATGTGACCCAGACTCCTTCTCGACTTGCTCCCACTCATTGTCATCAAAGTCTGCCTCTACCTCCTCATCCCGGACATCCTCATTGTCCGAGTCAGGCTCAGGCTCGTCGGGCTCCGGCTCCGTCTCGCTCCCCGTGTCGGAGGCTTGCGTAGAAGATGAAGCAGTCCGCGACTTGCCGACGTCGAACCACTCCGCCATTGACGGGTCGATTTGGATCTCCTCGTCCTTATCCCTGGGGGCGACACGCTCCTCCTCAGGCGTCTTGCTCTTGCTCGTGGAAGCCGCAGACGTGGAGGGTTCCGGCTCCTCTTCCGTGTCGCTGTCTCCGGCGTTGTACTCGTCCTTCTCCTTGCGCGCGGTCGTGGCATGGAAGAAGTACCTAAAAGGAAAGAGAGGAAGGTCAGATACGGGTCAAGAATGCAACTGATGGATGTTGCACTTCTTCGTGAGTGGCACGATCTCGCCCTGGGCAACGCAGTCGAGGATCCACTGAGGGCGGATGATGTCGCAGGTGTCCTTGTTCATGATCAGCTTGAGGTCGTAAGCTAGCAACGATGGTCACAATTCGGGTAAGCAAGACAGCAGAAAGAGGACCTACGAGTGGTCTGGCCTCCATAAACGACCAGCAAGTCGGGGTCATTGCGGGCGACCTGGACGTACTTGCCACCATGGGCATGAATCCTGACGCATGCCGTTAGTACAGTGTACACTCCGGGAAAGCATGTCACATACATCTGCAGCAGCGCCCTCTTGTCCTCGGCGCCAGTCCTTGACTTAGGGTCGGACGAAACCACTGGATACATCTTGTGAGAACTTCAGGCGTCAGACAGAGAGCACTACAGATTAACGTACTGAACTTGTAGTCCTTGAAGAGGCCAGACTCGACGGGCACATCCTTGAGGTTTACACCTTGGTATTCCGGCATGATGGTGGCCTGCGGATCGCTCAGTTCATGCTCGTGCGCCGGTACGTAATCTAGTACATACTTTCTTCGCAGTCTTCTTGGTCTTCTTCTTGGGTTTGCTACAGTGGTGGGGTTGATCGTCAGCACGCGAGACCCGTCCGGCCACTGGCCACCACGTTGTATCACGTACTCATCATCGTCCTCCATCTTGCGCTTTTTCTCGGACCGTATACCCTCCAAGACGGCTGCGAACATGATGAGCGACGGTAAACCACATCGTGGCAGGAGTGGTCGCGAGGGCGAAGACTCACCGGTGGCCGTCATACAATCCGCGATTGAGAGGTCATCGCGAATATGAAGCGCGCGCGGAAACCGCATTGTGAAACCCAGGTGATACTGCTCGGAGGTCACGATCTCGGCTGCTTTCACCTTCAAGATGAACGAGCTGACCATGAGATGGAAAGAGCAGCCCGAAGTTAATGGACCAAAGAAGCTCTGTGCATGCAAAGGGCTCACTCATCAGGCCGGAGGTAAACGTCGCCTTTGTCTTCCTTTCCTTTCCTTGAGCACTGGAGGAAGTCTGGTGGCGGATTCGTCTCTCCCCATGGTTTCCAAGGTTTTTGGCGGATCCAAATGTAGTCGGCGTAGGAGAGGCCACTACCAATTCGGACAAAGGTGCTGTACCTGAGGCACCGCGGGTAAGTGGGCGTCAGCGCACTGAAGAAGGGAGAGGTGCTTACTTCGGGTTTTCATCTTCGTTCACCCGCCTGTCGTCCAGTACAGCACATATGAGTGTGGATACTCCTCCTGCCCGTTTTCCAGTACCGTAATCACCCCCTGTAACAGGTGAGCTCCCGACATGATTTCACCGGATCCGTCTACTCACCGACAACGAGGACATCCACGGTCTCGCCCATGTTATCCTATGAAAAGGTTTGGTGGGCGACTTAGAGCTCAGAATGCTTTACTCACCATGTACTCGGGTTTGATCTGACGTATGATACGGCATTAATGGCGCAGTTTAAAGCACCAACATCGACCACTCACCTTGATCCAATCCTTGTTACGTCCATTTAGCACGTACTCCGCGTCAGGATGCTTCAAAATGAGACCTTCGCCTCTGTTCGCCATAATCTCCTCCATCTTCTGGCGGACATCCTTCGCAGTTTTGCCCTCCTGCTCGGTAACGAACTCGATATGACCTTTCACTTCCTTCAAACAAGACCGGAGGTTCCGCTTGCGGAACTTGGTAGACTTGTGCAGAAGCGACATCCCATTAAGATAGAGCAAGTCGAAGACCTTGACTGAGAAACATCTGTCAGTAAAGTCTTGGTGGGTAAGCTCAACAACATAAACACACAGCATGGACGGGGGGCGTGCTGTTTATTTGACATGTCTGTAGAACCAGGTCAGTAACTCGCGGGGATATCGTTGACTGGCACCGACCAAGCGCCGCTGTCTTGAGAGTTCCAAATGGGAGGTTGCGCCCTGACGCAGGGTCCCAGACAAGCATCTCTCCGTCCAGTATGATTCTGAAAAGACCAGATGAGGTAAAGCTCGACACAGCTCGGAAACAGCTTACTCGTCGACACGATCATCGAATGCCGCGTCAATGTATGGAGTCAGACTGCCCGTTCCTACGTGCTTGCCGTACAAGTACGTGTAGTCCTTGCCTTTCCTGTATGATGGTGAGAGACGGAATTGACGATGGTCATAAACCACGCACCTCGAACAGTAGAAGTACTCATTGCCGCGCTTGTGGAGCTGCATGCGCTCTCCGTCGAGCTTCTCCTCGATAATGAATGCACGACCGCCCATCTCCTTGACGGAGTCTTCGATCTTTTTCGTGGGGCGCTTGCATAGCATGGGTGCAAATGCGCGGAACAGTTGTACCGCTTTGTCCTGAATGAATAGGTCGTGAGCAATGCGGTAAGGCTCGAGATATCCCAGCTCACCTCGTCGTTCAGACGGTAGTTAGGATTCCATAGTTCCCACGCAACCTTCTTCAGGTCAGAGCAAGTATTGAACAAGTCATAGGCATCGGGATGGAAGACACTGAAGACGGTGTTCTCTTTCACCGATATAATCATGTCTACCGACCTGTGTGAGAACGCAATTGGCAGCAGTACACAATGGCGGCCAACCTTTCAAGATGATTCGGACGATCCACCTCTGCTCCTCCGGGGTCGTCTGGTTATAGATACGCTTCAGTATCTTCCCCTGGACGTCTCTGTAATGTATTCATAAGTACCGGGATTGTTCGATCAAATTTAGGAGAGCACATACGCTTTACCCGTGTTCTGAGAGAGCTCGTCCAAGTAGTCGTTGAGTTCGTCAATTGACAGAGATCCCTGGACCACTGAGGAGCGCTTGTTCACAACCTCATAGAGCACTGTAGGGAAGTCGCCAGACGTTTTCTTAGAGTCCAGGATCATGAGCACATCTCTGCCAACCACCAAAACACCTTGACGTACATCTCGATCTGTTGGCTTCTTCCAGTTCAGTAGCCGGATGGCATCCGGGTCGTGCTTTCCCAGAGGGATGAGCTTGATGTACGCTTTCGCAAGGTTCTTCTCCTTCAGACCGTACACGGCTCGCTCGCGATCTTTCTGTCATGACCACATGAGTACATAGGCCGTCTGGTAGCGGCGAGGAGGAAAGTACCTGAGGAAGAATCAATCTCAGGACTGGATATAGGTCCGGTCCTACTTCGTTTCGCCAGTGCTGTAGTCGATGGTTAGCGTTGCCCGGGGCAAGTGGGGGTCGTAACCACTTACGCTGAACCACGACGCAATAAGCTTCCGACGTTTGTCTGGCTTCCTCTCACTCTGAAGCTTGTCAAACAGAGCTGCAAGCACATGGAACGGGGCGCTGCCTTTGTTCTGCGGTGGTGCTGGGTACGAAACTGGGTGGTCTTCCGCCGCCAGAGCGGGGGGCGGCGAGGCCGGTGGTGAAGATGGCGCCGGCGTAGATTGCATGCTGCCGCTTGGCAGAGGTTTGTGCGTGGGTTCTGTTGTTTGGGAAGCTTGGTGGCCAGCAGGACGGAGTTGTCAACAAGGTCGTGGTTCAATTGTAACGCGAAGCTGAGGCGCGCCGTGACAGGCGTTTATGTATGTTGAGCTGCACAGCCACACCGCTCCGGGCCTCGCAACTTGCCGCACAGTCGTTGAGCGGCACGGTCGTGTACTAAAGTACTTGGATCCTGTTCTGACTCCTCCGACCACGCACACCAGCTGGTGACGATGTCTTGTTACCCTAACGGAGGAGGGAAGTCGCGTGTACATAGCTTGGCGTTTTCCACTGCATGGCGCATCGAAGAGTGGACCATAAAATGTAGGGTCATTAATCATAGTGATCGCTGCACACCCCATTGACCTCGACTTCGAGTCGAGAGGCCTTTGCCTGCCTGTCGTATATCCATAGCTGCATCTGCGCCAGCGTGCAGCTCAGAGGCAGGACAGGTGCATTCTTCTTTGACGTGATTAGGTGTCGCGAGTACTAAACAAGTGTTGAATAACTACTTATCGATTATAGCTTGATTACAG